>BGPR01000374.1:246824-333758 GCA_013235015.1 Araneus ventricosus
AAAGTAAAAAAAAATTATCATCTCAATTAATATCTATTCGAATTCATAAAAAAATTTTAAATCAACTACTGCAAAATACCGTTTTCATTGTTTAAAACAATTAATGGTAATATGGTTTAGATTGTCTATTTTACTTTTTTTCCATTTCTGAAGACGGTTGCCTTGCAAAGAGAATTTCTGAATGAGAATTTTTACCTCCTGAAAATTCTAGTCTGCTCTCTTTCGAGAATTTAGATGAAACACATAAATATTTATCACATGAAAAGTTTTAATGAAAGAATTTTTTTTTATAAGTTTTACAAAAATATTTCTTTTCGTAATCTGAAATGCATTATGCTAATTATCAATGTAAATGTAAGTAAAAATAAATATAATATTCTGCAAGAAATTTTTACAAGAAGCATAGCTAATGCATAAAATTCTTATATAATATTGCTCATGGTTGAAGAATGAGCGTTTTTGATGATTAGATTTTCTGAATACATATGTGGGGTTTAGTTTTGGCACTCTACTAACACCTTGGATTTCAACAAGAATTCCACTTCTCCCTTTCCTTTCTTTTGGCCTGATTGACCTACAACTTGACATATATTTCTTTTTGCATTAACACCAATTGCTAAGATGATCAACACAGATGATATCTAAAAAAGCATTTTATCATTAATTCTCAATACTCTTATTATAATAAAATTATTTTTGTGCATTCAGTATAATAAAGGTGAAACCATTCATTATGTTATTATTGAATCTTACTAACATCCAATGAAATAACTAATAGATAAATTCATGGGCAAATGCAAAATTATATCTCGAAATGTCCCAAGCATTTGCAACGATTTCAATTCAAAAGGGGACAGGTGCAGAGATAATATGATACTTAAAATTTCTAATCGTTTCACTTATTTTCAGAGAGAACGTTCTACGAAGTACAAATAAGGATTGATAGATAATGATTTCATTTCTTTCCACTTACATTCTGTGATTTACAACACATTCATTTCATATTTCGTGCTGCATTTCATGCATAGCAGAAACTTTCTGAAATACTCAGTGATATAAATTAGTAATTTAAAAACCTATGATAGTAGAGATTTATTCTAGAGATTTAATTCTAGAATATTTATTCCTAGATTTATTCGTAAATCATTGGATATCTCTTTGGCTTTTGTACATTAGCTATCTCGAAACTTTTAAAGCTAGAAGAAAGTAAAAGAGAGTATTTGTAGAAACTTTTGTTTTAATTTGTTACTCACATGTAGTGTGAAAAACTTAGTTACGTTTTGAGATATTCAAGAAAAAAAACTGAAAAAGGAAACCAGAAAACTACAACGGCTTGCCGATAGGTATTCCAAAAGGAAATATCTCGCTGTAGAAAATTGAGAACACCGTTGTGGCACGTTAATGTATTTGAAAAAAAAAAACTCTTTATTTGTTCTCTCTCATTTTTTAAAAATATAGAAAGTTGAAAACATTAATAGTTTTTATTAATGCTTCTTATGGTTTGAATACCTCTTAGACCAATCTCAGCCAGTAGGATTTTATCAAAATCTGGCTGAAATGCCACTAAGTCGATAAGCTTGCAAACTATTACTTCAGCCCTTTTCTCTGTGAAAATATGCAAACTAATAAGTTTGTAACTAATTTTTTTTAATTCTTATTGATTCACCGCTATAATTCCTCGGGACATTTGTCAAAAAACATTTCACCCACCATTTATACCACCACATTAATGACATCTTCGCCACTCAATGTGTAGATCACTACTGGTGTTAAGCAGGCCCCGCGGAAAACACGCTAACCTTTCAGACACCAAAACAGTAGGCCTGTTATTGTTTTCTGAAGAATCCAGGTTTTCCTGCAATCTTAAATCAGTCGCATTCATACGACAGCCCTAGAATCGTTGCATTTGTTGCCACAAAATGTTTTCGGAAATATAACTGCCAGCTTTTTTTCTTTCAGCTCAAGTCTGTTGGAAATGGCAGTCGACATTTCCTATTCACAATTGTTTCATCATCTCGAATACAATATTCAAATTCTGCCAATATTTGTTAATAACAAATGAAGAATTTGATAAAATCCTGGCATCTGAATTAAATAATTTTAAAATTCAGGGAAATAATTTCAATAACATTAAACTTATGAACCTGTATAGCAAGGCAGTTTGATTACGAAGATTGAAACTGTCATTTCAGGCTTTCCTGGTGGCACAATATTGATTCTTTATGCGATTACTTAGGGTGTCTTTTTTGGTACTTGTACGGTTATAGCTGACGTTCGATCAATCAATTTTATCCGTACCCTAAGGTAGGTCACAATGTCCTAGAATGACGGAAATGAACACTGAGGAAAACAAATGAGAAAATTTTCTAGCTTAACCTTTCGTGTTCAGTGGTTTCGCAGTAAAAATCACACTGAGCATTTTACAGTTAGGCGAACGCAGCGTAATTTTTTCTTTCATAACTTAAGAGCCAGATACATAAATAATCCCATCTTAAAAATTCAAGTTGAATACCGAATATTCACAAATATATATAGGCATTGTGAAATTGCTTTTGTTCTCAAGAGAAACAAAAGGATGGTTCTGTACCAAATTGATATTTTTAAAACTGAATCTTCGGAAGTAATATTGAATTTTATAAAGATTTGAATATCCTGAATACCTCACGTATACATATAAATTAAATATATAAGTAAAATTGCATTACGATAATAAACTGTTTGAGGAAAAATAGCCAGTTACCGTTTATTGGTTCTTGAAAACAAATTTCTTCAAAAACAAAAAATTCTAAGTTTGTTTTTACTGTTTATGATCACCATATGTCCAATACTTATTTTTGAAATAAATTTAGTAATTTTCAAACGAAAGATGTAGTGAACTTTAAAGGGTTATTGTATGCGGGTTAACCAAAATCCACGTTTCCTGGTGAAAATTCTTGAAAATTATGCCTTTTGTTTTGTTCATTTTATTGATCATATTTTTAATGAGTGTTTATTTTTTGTTTTGTTGATAGCTAAAAGCAATGTTATAATATAAATATTAAACTGGAAATGATTTTTTTCATATAGATAATGGTATTTAAACAGACTTAAAATGGAATTATTAATTTCAAATTAAATATTTTTTCATACTAAATTCTGTAGTTCAGCGGATTTCAGACTACTAATTTTGGACGATTCTGAAAGGGATGAGTCAAATGAGGAGCATTTCCGAGATCTATGTTAGATCACGCTCAGTAAAATGTAAATATCACCATCATTTTTCACTTTCTCTCCCTATTTTGATGAGAAAATAACCCGTCATGCATGCAATAAAAGCGCGGAGTTTCCTAATCCGTTGCTAAACAATGGCTTTATTTATTTATTTTTTATTGTTTTATTCGTGCTTTAAAAATTTAATTTTGAGTTAAGAACAGAGGTTGGCATAGTTTTAAATGGCTGCCTCTTCGTTATCGACTGGATACTGGAGAAAATTTCGCTTGTTGAATGACGCAGTGCTAAAAAAAAGTAAACGTTAAGTAAAATTAAACTCGCAGGAAATAACATGCTAAACCACACCTAACCCATTTGTATGTAAAACTACAAAGAGTCTTGAAACCTGGAAGTTGATAGTATGCCGAATATTTGAAGGGTTTGGTTTTGTTTCGTTATATAATATTCAGCTTTGAAAAAAACACAAAGTCTATTTTGAATGGACCTCGTGGGTTTCAAATCCACGGTCACACATCGAGGACGATGCCGCTTTAGCTGGAACCCCTCACCAAACACATCCACGCCACAACGGGAGAGCGTTTGGCCAATGCCGTATGATTTCGCGCGCAACAGGACCCCCCCATACACGGCACCTCAGTGATTCTCCCAAAAGCCGAGGCCTTACCTACTTAAACCACGGTGTCTTGAGTTTCTGAAGGATCAACAGGAAAACGAGAGTTGCAATAAAGTGAATACTATGGTTATGATGATCTGGCGTCTTTTGGCGCAAGTCAAACACTTTAAGAACTTGAAGCTACGTCCCTCATTGTGCCAAGCAACTCAATGTGTGTTTGAGGAGATCAACTGATTCACTTGATAAAATGACCGAATGTATAACGAAAGCACATTGGGGTGCCAGCTGTTTATGGTTTGATTTCAGTAATCAAAATATCGGGTAGTTGATTTTGAGTGAAGGGATGGCTCAAGTTTTCTTTCTGAAATTGCTAATTTTACTTACACAAAACGCCTCGAATCTTCTTCAAAGAATGGCAGCTAAGTCAAAGTCCATGAGAGCAAAAAAGCAAAAGCAGTAAATGTACATCGTTTATGTAAAAGAGGAGACAAATGAAAGCACGCACTTGTGCAAAAAACAGAAGAGATAACGAACAAACAAGAAAGTGCAAGACAACTCAGAACCATCATAAAGTATATCCACGGTCTCTATAAGAGGAGTATTTTGTACAGCGAATCGATTTTAATAGCAGGTCAATAAGAGATCTCTGATTTCTCTGCAAAACCGAAGAAAACGTGGGTTTTGTGGGCTAACGAACACTGGTATTAGACATTTATCCCTCAAGGGTACAAGCAGATTATTTTATCTTTGGAAAACAATGTAATGACTGCATGAATTAATAGGAAAAAATAGAATTGGCTCTACCATCTATTTTCATATTAGATATCAAACATTATTCTTTCTAGTTACAATACTACCGACTGAATAAGAAAATGCCTGTAGAAAGTGGTTTTGTGTGGAGCCCACCCTTCAAAAGGTTAATGAGTAAAAATGCTTTAGTTCCAGATTTCTTTTCACAACAAGATGGTAGGATTGATGTGAAGACTTGTTCACAGTCTGAAAAACCACCATCTAATCTGAAGGACTGAAGAGTTGCCATTTTGTTAGCATGATTCGTCCTTAAAGTTTTCATCAGAGAGTCAAAGATTTAAAAGCTTAGAGTCCATAGCAAGAAAATTATCTGCTGTCTTCAAAGCCAGAGAGGATTAAATAAGATTAGTACTGCGTGTATGTTCCTGAATATCAGTCCTTCTTCAGTGCATGCTTCTATAAACCTCAGATGTGTGAGCTTGAGGGAGTAGCTCTAAGCTCAGTAGTAAAGAAATACCAAAGAAAACTAAATTCCTCGAATCTTTTATCTATGACTAAAAGACTATCTAATAGTAGATTTGCGAGTAAGCTTTATCTGTAAATAAAACCGTATAAAAGAGTAATTTATTATTTTATAGTACAAAAGAAAATATTTTGAAATTCTTACATTCCTCTCTTTGAAATTCGAACCATCTCTAGTACTGTTTCATTCTAATAGATGGCAATACTTTTGATGGTAAATAATAATAACAACACTTTAAACAGATAGTTCCGTTATAAATTACACTAAAAGTAGAAATATTGTCTCCCAAAAGTCTAAATAGCTGCAGAAAAATCAATAAATGAACGGTAAAAATTCTATTGGTACTGTTTGAATATTGACATTTCAAATTTTAATCAAATGTATATTTGAAAATAAAATATGCTCAAACATATGTATTTTTTTAACAACAGTTTTTCTACCAATAGTGGTTAATGGTAGATAAACAAACCGTTTTGGTAACTCAGATTCAAAATTGCGAAATTAAAATATAAATAACAGGGATAAAATATAAATAATCTCAGTACGATAAGCAAACATTAAATTTGTAATATCTTTTCCATTTTATATGTTTTTTCTATGTTTTTTCAAATTATATATTATGAAAACTGTTTTAACCTGAAAAAAAATGGTGGCAAAATTGATTTTTTTATCAGTTACAGCACTGTTAATGCATATAATTTTTTCACCATTGCTTCACCATACATCGTTTCCCTGTTTATATTTCGATAGCTTGCTTTGTTCTTTTCCTTAGTATGTTTTAAGAAGTCAGAAAAATTCATTAAACTTTACTGCTTTATACGACCTTGAAAAAGAAAAATATAAAATGAAGAACAGACAAAATAATAAAAAAAATTATGTGACAAATTGCACCATTTTCACTTCTTTCATGAAAAAGTAATCTTCAACGCACATTATTATGCGTACTTTAACGGAGAAAATTCAATAAATTTCTTCAACCCAATTTCATAAATAATTGTTTCTATTTATCTCTAGTAGGGAGAATGCGGGGATGATTGTACAATTTTTTTTGGAAAGCTTAAAAAATTACTCTTTTAAATTAAAGGTAATAATTAGGAACAAATACACTATTTTATTCATGTTCTAATCTTATATATAGGGTTTAAAATCGAATTATGGTCATTTATGACATAATAAAAATATTTATTATAGCTTTTTCCTCTAAAAAAATAGATTTCCAATCTTCCCATACTAAGGACCCATTTATACATTGTCGAAATAATGATGACTAATAGTTGTGGGGATCAAAACAAAATTTGATTTTCTGTCAAAACTTGCATTCCAAATCGCTTTATGATTTAACAAAGTTACAAATAATTTACTCAAAATTCCAACATTTTTCAAGAGACCGAAAAAGAAATAATACTGCCTCAGAAAATAATTTATCACCACAAATAATGAAGGTTAGAAAAGTGTGGGAAAATAGCACAAAATACTACACCTTCAGAAAATGCAAATAATATTTCGATTATTATTAATTAAGTTTCCATTCAATTTTTTCTCTCCACTTTATAAATTCATAAAAAATATTTTAAACTTAATTTATTCTTACAATGGTCTTTATTTTTAAGATGAACACCCCACAAATAATGCTTGCTTAATTTTACCCAAACTGTTTTATTGTTTAAAACTAATAATTATTTTCAATGCTTTTCTAGATAAGTTCATTCTTACTTTTTTTTTTCCATTTTCTTAAAAACGATTTTGCAATATTTTTGCTGAGGCAATATTTGATACACACAGAAGACTCGTATCACCGCACCCTGAGTTAATTGTATCAATCTTGAGAGCCTTTTACTTATAACAAGTAATCAAAAGAAATGTTTTATAAATCTCAAAATCAATGTGTTCAGAAAATAAATGTTTTTTACTGTAGTAGTTTGATGGGAGAAACGTAACTAAGAAAGAAATCACAATAACACCAACTTAGTAAAATTCACTTAGACGAGAAATTAACGGTTTGATCTTAAATCAACTTTATTCAAATATGGCCGAAAAATACCCCTCTGGTAGGGGAAGTTACAGTGGCATGTATATGTTAGGACCATTCATCAAAATTTACGGACCAACAATGTGCCAATGGCTCAACTCCCGTACTAAGAAAAGTTTTGAACCAAGTAGGGATAATAAAAAACTTTCAACTGAAATCACCACAATGACATTGAAATTCTCATGAATGGTTTCCCTTCATAAAACCAAAGTTCATAGAAAGCCTTTATGCTTCTGGAAGTCCCGTCCATGACGTGAAGAAAGGTTTAAAAGTGACTGGTCTCAATACTAAACGGCTTCTGCATGAAGACAAAGATCAGAAAGAGAATGAGAGCACATATAGTATCTTCTCTGTACCTGATAACAACAGAGACCTTCTACTCCCTCCTTCCTTAGTTATGAATGAAACGGCTACTTTATAGCACTTGATGGCTGTAATAATGTTTTGTTATTCTTGGTGGTTCAAATGTTTTATACTAAAATTTACTCAGAACATATTCCTTTAATTTGTTCTGGTTATGTGTATTTAACTAATACATTGCGTCCTGACAGTTTCGCTTCCTGTTGTCTGAATTACAGAAGTCGCTTTCATGACATTCAGTTGGTGAATCATCATAAATAATAAGATCTGATAGAGTTAAGTGTGAATTTTAGCATCGAAGGTCGTGTGTAAAATAATATAATGTTCCAGTTACATATTTTCCTCTCATTCAAACAGTCATCAGAATCAAAGCAGATTACGAAAATGCTGCAATTCCGGTATACTAATAGTTTTATACACGATGCTGCTCCGGCTTAAAACTTAAATAACTAAAAACATCTTTAATTCATTTACTGTATTAATAATGTTTTACCCTGACCCCATAAAACCGATTCAGTTTTCTGTACATGCGGTTCTCTTCCAGTGCCATAAACACACAAGCATCCTTTGGTAGGAATCTTAGTGGTTATTGAGGAAGCGACCCATGTATGGGGCGAAAAAAGTAAAGAATCCTTTATTAGTCAAATTAAAAATCAATCTTCGTGAAAATTTCGAAATAATTTTTCTTTAGTTTGGGTATATTCGGTTTCTAAAAAAATTGAGCATTTCTTGTTTCATAATTAGTTAGAAGCAGTTACAGTTCAAATTATAAACCAGAAGTGAAGTTTTTTGAAACCGGAAATTAAGATACAGAATTGTAAACAATGCATCTAAACAGCTGTAATGTTTACTTCTAAATAATGAATTACCGGCTTCTATTGAATATAGAAATAAGTATTTTATTTAATTATTTACTATTGTTGTATGCATCTGAAAGAAAATGTTTCTCTACCTCTAATTAAGTACTATGGAATATTTACTCCAAAGAAACCAAACAGCTATTAGGGTACCAGATAGCAGTTTTGTTATTCAACCCCTGGCGATATGGAGCTGATACTTAATCTTAATATAAAACTTGAACCCGAAATGATTTTAAAAAAAACTAATAGAATTCATTTTCAGATAATTAAGATATCAAGCTAACAAGTACATCCAAAATCAAAATTATCAAGAAAAATATTAAAAAGCTAAGAGAAAATCAAATTAATTTTAAAAGTGAAGTCAAGAAAGACTCTGATCTCATAAACGGTGAATTTTAATATGTTAAAATAATGGTGAAGGAGTTGAATAGATTGGATACGCGGATCGGTTGATGTACAGTCCATAAATTTTCATGACTGGAATGGGCCTAACATATATGCCAACAGCTAGTAAATCCCTAGCACAGGGTATATTTTTCATTAAGGTGTTTAATAAAAGTTAATTTATATCGAATCAACGTTGACCCACCATTAACGTGAATTCTACTCTAGTAAGTTGTGTGATTTCTTTAACTTATTACGTTTTCCCGCCAGGGACTCACCTGAAAAGATAGAAAACATTTATTTTCTGAACTACATAAAGTTTTGATATTTTAAGAATTTCTTTGATTTAACCATAAGTAAAAAAAAAGGTTCTTAGGGTGATTGATGTTAATTTCATTCCAGGGTTCATTGATATGCGTGTCTCTGTGTGTATCAGTACTCAACGGCAAATTGCAAAAAATCCCTTCAGAAATGGAAAAGTAAAATGAATAATCTAAACAAAACATGTAATTAATTATTTGTTTTAAACAATGAAAACGGTCTTTTACTAAATTTAGTTTAAAATATTTTTATGAATTTGAATAGATGTTAGTCGAATAGATTTTTTTTTTTTGCTTTTTCAGATGGTAAAAGGAAAATTATGCTTTTTTTGTTATATTATTTTCGTGTCATCTAGAAATTTCTCTAATTTTAATTACTTAAGATTTTCAAAACGGCTTCAGGCACACATTTCCTCCAAATTATTTTAGACCCCCCCCACACAACATTCTCTTTATTATTTGTAAAATATAAATTATTTTGAGGCAGTATTGTTTCATTTTTCCGGTCTCATTAAATCTGCTGAATTTGGATTGAGTATTTAAAGATACACTTTGTTAAAATTTAAACACTGATTTTGACTCAAACTTATTTATAAACAAATTTTGTTTTGATCCCACACCTATTAGTCATCATGAGAATTTGATATTTTACGTATCAATGTACCCCTAATACGGGGTAGATTTTGATACAAATCCATTTTTAGAAAAAGGTATTAAGTATTTTGTTATGTCAAGTAAATGGTCTGACCGAAATCATACAAGATTAAAATGGTATAAAATAGTGTATTAGTTCTAATTATTACCGTTCGAAAATCATTTTTAACCTTCCAAAAAAAAGTGTATGTGAATGTTCCCGTATTTCTGCCTATATAAATTTTGTGGAACTTTACACTTATGTTTTCCGAAAACGCTATTTTCATTTTTTTTTTTTTTTTTTGATTACGAAAAAATCTTACTATTACAAGATTTTAAGATATTCAAATAAATTTTACTCCCTAATGTGTTCTCTACATCTCTTTAGGTATATTCTGAACCCACATATTTTGTAAGTAATAAATTATTTCTTTTGAGATATTTTTACTTGTAATGTGATTTTTTTCAAAACTTGTTGTGTGTACACAATTTTGTGATATCTTGTAACTTAATAGGTACTGAAACATTAACCTTATGACAGTAAATATGTAAAAAATATATTATTGAAACAAAAGTGAATATATTTATTAGAATTTTTATAGAAGGATTGGCGTAAAATCGTTTACTTTTTGAAGAATTTTACGAAATATCGCTAATATTTCGAAAATAAAAAAAGTCCCATTAAAATGGTGCATTTGGAATTACAGTTTTATACTCCATTGTGATTGAAAATGCTAAGGGGATTGCATAAAAAATTCCTTTTTATTCAAAAAACAGTGCCGAACGAAGGTTCATTCACAGTCCTAGATCGACAACCTAGCTCATGGCTCTGTGCAACAATGGAGGGCGCAATATATAAAAAATTACACAAAAACATTTCAGCAATGTCAGTATTATTTGGTAACAAAAAACAATGTTTCTTACATAACCAAATTCTTTAAAAAACTGATTTTCAATTACGTCGCTCTATAGTTGGCAGATGAATGCACCTCGTGAGAGAACGCAGAATTGGCACTTACGCCAAAGAAGTATGTATACGGGCCCAGCACATTCTTAAGAAAATAACGAAGTTTCTATGGTAAAATGTACACGTTATGCCAGTTATATTTGGTCTTGTCTCGGTTTTCAAGATCTCAGACACGCACATCGACACCTGATTCAATTTTGAAGATCCTATCGCGCTTACTTAGTGTAATAAATCTGATCTGCTGCCAGGGAATGATACATTTTGAATATTGATGTGAATAGCATAAGGGCGAACCTGAGAAAAAAGTGGGCCTGGTGCAAAGTTGATTTATGGGGCTGAAACTGATTTCAAACAAAATAATTTATTGCATTACATGATACACCTGCACAAATTGGTATTATTGAGGAATTAAGGCATACCTTGAAAACATAAATAATTAAATTATGTGAATTATGAATCGATTTTTGAAAGTGATTAAAATGTTAATTTAAAATAATTCAAAAATAATGGAAAAAAAAAATCATTATTGAATCATGAGAAGAATTTCTTGCAGATAACAGATGGCATTTATAAGGTCAATATTTGTTAAAGAACATTCACGCACTCTGAATGCAGTTCAGATAAATTAATTTTATTAAATCGTATTGTCGACAGACAATAAAAGCAAGAGAAAACTGAACGACGACAAATTTTAATTTCACTAAATAAATCACCCATTTTATCTGCAAAGTTGAATTTAAGTCTCAAGCCAGAGTCAAAGTTATGAATATCATCCTACATAAAAAAAATTCCAAGGATAACCTATATTCGTGGTAAATTTCCAATATCTTCTTAAAAGAAAAAAAATGTCCCTATAGATTATGACTAGAAAAATATTGAATTAAAATTTTGAGAGATGAAATAGCTGATCAATTCCTTAAATAAAATAATAAAAAAAAACTATTCATTTTTTTAACACTAAGTTCTTTTATTTTAATTAAGATGTTACTTTTGTATCCAACTCTTTCCAATTGTTAGTATATTAAAAAAAGAAGATGAGAATCCCAATGTACGATACTTTCGTAAAATTACATTTAAATTTGAATTTGTACGGATATCTATATTAGAATTTTAAAATATTTGGTCGTAATATTTACTTTATTTAGTATGTCAGACCAAATAACAAAAAATTAATAAAATTCAAATGTAGTTAGTTTCTGATTTATTGAATTTATTATTTCTTTTTCATGTCAATAATATATTCATAAAGAAAATTCGAAGTTATAAAAAAAATTGTGGCCATTCTTGAATGTGATTTCACGACGTACACTTTTGAAGCTACATTCATCAGTCTTTCTGACAGTGGTTTTGGAGTAAGATATATTAAGTGAAAAAAAAGGTTTTTTAGAATGTTCCAGCACATTGCACAGAAATTGCAAAATACATGTTGCTATAAGTCAACAAAGTCGCATACAGAGAAGAAGGTTTTGAAATGTCTCAGAACAAAATTCAAATTAAGATTTCTGTAGTATATAGTAAAGAGGTTTGAATTCCTTGGTAAAGATAAGGTTTTTAAAACCTTTATGCAAAACCTCCTCATAGTATATATATGTTATAGTTAGAAATACCATAATTTTTTTTATTGAACCAGATCTGTTATTAAGTAAAGTATAGTATAAAATTCTAAATCTGTCTAACGACTGCCCCTTCATAGCACTAGTACAGAGTTTGTGGAAGTGAAAAAATCTAAGACGCCTGAATGCAAAGAATATACAATTCTTGTTGTTTATTTTGTATTTCGTTATTAATAATGAAAAAGAATTAAACAAAAACTTTTATTTTTTCGTTTGAACCTCTTAGTCCACTTTTTCATTAACAATGGATGTAAAATACTGAATTTTCTTTCACTTCCATGGATTATGCTATTTTTGTGGAAAACTCTCTATTATAACCAAATTTTTTTTCTCGCCGCATCCACTGCATAAAACCAGACATTTTAAGATCCGGACATTATGGATGCATTGAACTGGAGGAAAAATCCTAGTTATAGTACCAATTGGTCTTCATCATAGTTCCCCAAATATAATTCCTCTTTTCTATATTTAATGAATCTGATAACTTTTCCCACTGTGTTCACCATTAAAAATAGTATTTATCGTTCTTGTATACTCATTTCTCTCTTCGAGTCAACATATCTTTAAAAATAACAGATAATTGTCTCCTTGTTTTACTCCTGGAGTGCATCTAATAAAATTGTGAACATTTAGCTTTTCATTTAAATATGTCATTTCTAACTTTTTTTTATCCAGAGAACAATGTTCCACGAGATAAATAGAACACGATGCTGGATTTCACGCAACGATCCAATTGTTTCAAGAATGGGTAGAATTTCTGCACTTGAATAAGAAATTAATTTTCTGGGATATAAAGCATATTTCCCTGAGTGCTAAATATGCTCTGATAAATATAAAACACAGTATTCGTTCATAAACACACTTTACACAGTGTGGTTGGTTTTAGTTATTTTGCATGTTCTCTACAGTAGTGTTTCCCATTTTGAAATTCTTTTTAAATTGTAAATATCTTTGTTAACCTTTTAACAAGTGAACATGAATGAGATTCTACATTAAGTCAGCTCAAACACAAAAGAAGCGGTATTTGAGAGTAGCATGAAGAGTAACCATCCCGTTATGTCTTGATGTCTCCTGTCTTTAAGCATAATACGTAACTTGAACGAAGCAATAATGATTTTTTTGCTTTTTCAGATGGTATGAAAATTATTTTTGTGTTATATTATTTTCGTAAGTCATCTAGGAAGAAAATACTCTTAATTTTTAATTATTTAAGATTTTCAAAAACGGCTTCTAGGTACACATTTCCTCCCTCCAAATTAGTTTTATTTAAACCAGCACCTATTCTGCTTTATTATATGTGTGAGGCAGTATTATTTCATTTTTCCAGTCTCATTAAAAATGTTACATTTTGATTAAATTAAATGTTATTTACTTTGTTAAACTTTTAAACATTGATTTGGAATGCAAAGTTTATTCATAAAACAAATTTGTTTTTGATTTTACACCAATTTTCATCATTATTTTCGGTATTTCCGTGTGTATCAATGTACCTCTAGTATGGGGCAGATTGATACAAATACATTTTTAGGAAAAAAGTGTAATAAATATTTTATTATGTCATAAATTACCATAATTCGACTGAAATCATATATAGGATTAAAATATGCATAAAAATAGTGTATTAGTTCTAATTATTTCCGTTGGTAAAATCATTTTTTAGCTTTCCAAAAAAAGTCCATCAATATCCCCGCATTCCCCCTACTCAGATAAATAAAAACATTGATTTATGCGTTTGCGGTGAATAAAAGCAAATTTTGCGTTAAAGGGCGGATAATAATTGGTGCTGCATTGAAGGTTACTTATCATGATAATTGAAAACGGGTTTAATTTTTGTCACATGATTTTCGTATTTATATTTTAATTTTGCAATTTGGAATCGAGTTACCCATTCAAACGGTTTTGTCTATCTACCGTGTCGCCACCTATTGGAAGAAAAACTATTAAAACACGTTTGTTTCAACATATTTTATTTTCCGATATGCATTTCGTTAAAACCGTTGAAATGTAAATATTCAAACAGTATCAATAGAATTTTTACCGTTCCTTTGATTTTTCTACAGCAGTAATTTGAATTTTTGAGAGACAAGATTTCTACTTTTAGTGTAATTTATATCGGAACTATATGTGAAAGTGTTTATTATTATTATTTACCATCTAAAGTATTGCCATCTATTAGAATGAAACGGTACTAAGAGATGGTCCGAAAATTTAAAAGAGAAATGTAAGAATTTCAAATATTTTTCTTTGTATGACAGTAATAAATTACTCTTTTATGTGCGGTTTCATTTACAGATAAAGCTTACTCGCTAATCTACTTCAACAATAGATAGTCTTTTCAGTCATAGATAAAGATTCGAGATTTAATATTTTGGATATTTATTTACAACTGAACTTGAGGTACTCCTCATGCTCCACACATCTACAATACGAGGTTAATAGAAGTTAAACTGAGCAACTTCTATTTATTTCTTAGCGTATATTGGAAGAATTTCCTTATTGTATTCCGAAATGAGAAACAATAATAATGAATAAGAGGAAATGTCGACGTTTTCATTCCCAACAGACATTGAGCTGAAAGAAAAACGAATCACAGTTATGTTTCGAAAGTATTTTGTGGCAACAAAAGTGCAGCAGATTCCTAGGGCTGTCCGTCTGAATATACGACCTGAGTTAGATTGCAGGGAAAACCTGGATTCGTCAGAAAGCAACATATAGGCCTACTGTTTTGGTGTCTGGTTAGCATGTTCTTTGCACCAAGCTAACTAACACCTCTACCTTGAGTGGAAGTGGCGGTGACTGGGAGTTATAAGTAGGGGGGGGGGGGCAAAATTTTTTTTGAGAAATAAAAGTTCCGGGAATTATACGGGTAGACAATAAAATTAAAAAATTTAGCTACACAATGGTTAGTTTGGCATATTTTCAGAGAGGAAAAGAACAGAGAAGTAATAGTTGTAAGTTTATCAACGTAACTGGCATTGTTATGAGATTTTGACAAACCGTATACAATAGAGGGTGGTCATAAATTATTCAATCCATTTAAAATATTAATAAAAAACTAAAAATGTAGCAACTACGTTTATTTTTAAAAAAATGAGAGAGCAAATAAAAAAGTTTTTTTTTCAAATAGGTGGCGTGCCATTACTGCGTTCTAAATTTGCTACAGCGAGAGATTTCCAGAATCATTGGCTACCTATCAGCAGAAGCCCATGTGCGTTTTCTGGTTTCCTTTTCTAGTTTTTCTTGAATATCTCGAAAACTATTTAGTTCTCACACTACATGTGAGTTAACACATTAAAGAGTGTAAAATTTCCTACAAATACATGCTTTCAATTTTCTTCTAGCTTTAAAAGCTTCGGATATAATGACTCTCAAAAATGGAGATGTCCAATAATTTACTAACTCCAAGACCACAATAAAAGCGCGTAAGTTACCTATCTTAAAAAACTTTTTTTAAAATGCGCTTTGATTTTAAAAAAAAACGTAGTTGTAGCATTATTAGTTTTTTTAATTAATTTTTTTAAATGGGTCCAATAATTTATGACCACCCTGTATATCTTTCTCCAAAGGCATAATTTATTATGCATTATAATTAAACCGAAATATTTTAAGAATTCCAGAATGGTTGGTGATAACTTCATTTAAAAAGTATGGCTTGTTTAAATTTTTAAAAAAAGTGATAATTTACTAAAATCAAACCATTGAGTAAAATATTATGAAAAATCAAATATATTCAGTTAGATTGCTTGTGCTAAATAATATTGTTTAAACAGATATTCAAAGCAATGAAATTGATTACTTTGCATAAAGTAAGTAAGTAGAAAATAAGCTTCTCAAAGTTATAAGTTCAGTCTTACCGTTTTAAAATAACTTTAAGCGCCTTTGCTTTTGCCTAGAATAGATTTCCACACACAGGCCCGATTCTAGAGACAAAGCCCCAGTCGTGCCATTGAATTTCAGCCTCCCCCTCACTCTAGGAATCAATATCACTCTTTAATCGTTTTCTAAACCAGTTTATTCATACCTAAAGATTTAAGCAATTTCTTTAGCGTCAAAAAAATTATAGAAAATATCTTTGCAGGTAGAAGAAAAGACGTCGCCTTATATTCTCGCAAATATAAAATTTAGAAAAACTTTATTTCATCACATCACATTTGTTAAAGATATTTTTAAGGTAACAAAATTATGCATATATAGAGAAACAATTTAAAAAGTAAAGTTTATTATTAAGTATTACATGTTTCATGATTCTTCCACTAAATAAAATATTAAATTAAAATCGCACTTTTCTTGCTTTCTTACTTGCAAGTTCATCAATTATGTCTTCTAAGTTAATTTCTTTTGACAAATCATTCTCTATTGCAATTATACTCAAGTTATTTATTCTATGTTGGCACATCGACGATTTTAAGTAAGATTAAATTATTTTTAGTTTAGAGAAAGTTCTTTCACCTGTTACAATTGTGTCTGGCAGAGTTAAATATATTCTTGAGAATAAATTAAATTAAATTAAGAATAATATTACAAAAAAGTTGGAAAATGAAGAAATTAAATTAATCAATAAATTTCAAGTTTTTAAAGGATCAGTAACATTATCATTAATGATTTTATCCATCATTATTTCATTATACAAGTCATCACCAACAACATCCGCAGATATTGAAACTCCATTAGAAACTTGTACAGAAATATCAAAATCTAAACACGAATTTTTTTGTCATCTTCGGAGATATTCCTAAATTCAATTAGAAATTAAACAATGTGTTGCATTCATTTAAGGAGTGAAACCTTTCTTGAATAGAATTCTAAGCAGCATCCACAACTGTTAAGTAAAATTGAACTTTAAATAATAATTTTAGTTCTTCGGTCTCTTTATCAGTGCATTTACGATCGAAAAGACGAACTTTCTGCGTCTTTTAACGGTAAATTTTACGTTAATATCAAGATTAGTCGCTAATGCTGCGGCATCATTATCACATTTGCTAAAGGCCGCATCCGATCTAGATGAATTTAGGAAACTGATAATTTTATCAAGTAGCATGATTAATCCAATAGTTGTTGATTTAGGAGCTAACCTAGTTTTTGACTTAGGAGCTACTAATGACTTTAATATTTCTAGGGATATCATAACATATCAAAATTGAACAAATAAACTTAAAAGTGGACAACATTGCACAGTAAAAAATTTACTGAAACTTTAGTTTTCATTAGGGATCTAACGAATATTCGGCAACTATTCCTTATTCGGCCTATTCGACCCTTTTACCGAATATTCGGCAGGCCGAATACTAAGCAGATATTCGGTCGAATATATTCAGGATAATAAATTTTTTTAATGTGCTTTTAAAAACACATTTCATAAAGAATGTTGCAGAATTACATTGCAGTACATTTATTATTAAAAAAATCTCCTAACGTTTACCAAATTTTAAGTTACATAGGTGTATTTAATAAAGTTACATATAATTTATCATTGAGAAACTTGAAATTATTATGGAAGAACAATAATTTTTCAGAATTTTTAGGAGGAAGTCTGTTTTGTTTGGTTTCATATACATATAATACCAACTAGGGATGTAGTGAATATTAAGTGTTAGGCCCATTCAGCGCTTTCCCGAATATTCGGTCTGGCCGATTGTTAAACAGATATTCGGTAGAATAAATTCAGAATAAAATGTTTTTTTTTAAATGCTGTTTTAAATATATTTAATAAAGAATTTTGCGAAATAACATTCCACTACATTTATTATATAAAAGAATCTAGCATTTATCCAATTTGCATAGTACATAAGTGTATTTAATAATGTTGCATATAATTTATAGAAGTCTGTTCCATATGGTTTCATATATATTACCATCTTCAGAAAATAAACGGTCACTATATTATGCTTTCAGGTGCTGAAAGATATTTTCATGCTAAATTTCCTAACCTTGGAAATTCTTCGGCATTTACCCCCACCACCACCATTTATGTAAACACTCCATCCTACCTATTAGAAATTCTTAATCAAAGTAGGAATCTACTTCTAGCAATTTTAATTTAACCATTCAATTTTCTTCAGTGTTTGTCATTGTCATATTTTGCAATGTTAACTCTTTTATTTCTTTGAAGCAATCCCAAAATGAAGAGAGTTTCTCATTTCTAATTATTAGAATTAAGGTATTTAAAATATTACAAAAATGCATAAAAGTATTAATTTTTTTAAATATACAAATAATAAAAACTCAAGTTTATTTACTCTTAATTTTTTTCATTCAAAGTTTGAAAAATATTTAATTTACGATCAAAAGGGAAATGCCTTTAAAAATTTGATATTCGGTCACCGAATATTCGGTATTCGGCCTGAGATTTGGCCGAATATTCGGTACTCGGTTATTTGCCCAAATCACTATTCTTTACATCCCTAGTTTTTATATCTCTGGAGTCATTATTATTTCTGTTATTAAAACCATTGTTTCTTCTATTTTAACGTCGAAATCTACTGGTGATATTTACCTGTATGTATTTACAAAACTTTCAGCGATCACTTTTTCTCTTCTCTTTTTGTCATGATTATGTATTTAATAGACAATAACTGCATTTGTTTCCTTGTGCAAAGCAACAATAGCAAACACAACAAAATAGCGAAATACAGCAAAATTGGTGCAAAAATAGAGAAATAATAGTTTGAACTTGTCAACTTTTTTTAGACGGTACCGAAGTAATAGTATTTCACACTATGTCCCTCTGCTGACTCATAACAGGAATGCCACTTTTTTCCCAATTATTTTGTACGAAACTCGGAAATAGCAAAAATCTGTCCAATAAGGTTTCAAGCCATTCTGTTCAATGGTATATCTCTATGTATACCCTCATATGCATACTACTGTTGTCCAGTCATAGCTTTACCATTTCTACAACAATGCAACCATTATCTAATAACATCTCCACTCCCAAACACATAAATCTGAAAAAAGGCGTGAGGGTTCCCTGTTTAACCCGTGTGAGTTTAGTATTAAAATTTCATTCGTCCCCCTTCTAAATTTTAGTGACTTTTTATCATTTTTGGCAGTAGGAGCTGAAAGAACCCGGTTTTAACGACTGTGGTCATCTTTACTATTAGTTTTAAGACAGTAAAATGCAGCTGCAAGAAAGAAGTGATCATTCATAACCGTGCCCCTTTTCCATCGTCTAAAGATAATCACCATACAGCATCAAGACGATGCTACCCCCTCTTCCGACTTGCACGGAAGGATTTATGTATTTGTTTTTTATTTCGTTTAATTGTAAAGAAAACCTTCAGAAAACCGGCTTGAGTTTTTCAAATTTTTTTTCCTCAGTTCGAGACAAAGCGAAATAATAACAAGCATACATCTCAAATTTCAAAACTTCAACTTCTTCAAACTTCTTTTTTCTAAACCTAAACCTAATTTCGCGAAAACGGCAAGATTGTAAAAATGATTTAATCCTTTGTTTCTTCGCCTTTTGAGATCTTACTTGAATATAATTAAATTTGAAGTAAATATAATTCTCTGAATAATTTCCTGTAATTTAGGAATACTTCATTAATTTTTAAGAATTAGAGGAAGGAAGTTGACGAGGGTGGCCGCGGCCGCCTTCGCACATGCACGCTCTGCACGCCCGGCAGAAACGGGCCTGTCCACACAATAATCCAAGTTTAGTCCATTTTTTCAATGTCAAATATTCCCAAGTGTGAAGCATTTAATTTCTCCAATAACGATGAATAATTCTTTTTCCACGAAAAAAACACATTAGTATCAGTGTAGGTGACCATTTACCGTGAGTGGTTTAACAACAAGGGATACTCTTGAAGTTCATTCTCCAAAAGGGTACAAAAATAAGTCTTGTATTTTATGGCTCATTTCGAACCTTCAAAAATAATTCAGGATGAAAGAAGACGCTCACTATGGAGATTATTTTGTTTACAATGCTTTAAAAACAAGTGTAAGTGAACACAATTCCGTTGATAAATACTTAGCCATCTGGAAAAGCTATAGATAAATTCAAAATCCATTCTATTTTTCTTTTAACAGATGTCGCGGTGATCAATCATACTCAATGAACAAAGTCCACCCATCTGACCAGTGGGAATTAAGAGGTACGAAAACGTCTTAACGCAGGGTAGGAAAGTAACATTGATAGCAATTTCTACGGTTCTCCTCATAGGCATTTCAAAACATTCGGCTTTAAATTCTCGCGAATCTCAGAGGGTTACTTGAAAATCAAGCACCAGTGATCACATATGTCACTTTCCTAGACACTGTTGCTTTTTTATAAATCCTAGTTTGGGGCTGCTAAAATAAAATAAAATTTTAATTTTTCCAGCAAAAAGTGGGGAACGGTTGCCCTCTCACCCCCTCCCCGAGTCGCCACCACTGTTGAGTGGAACACATCTGACGGGCCTGTGGGCGTATTGTTACAAACAGGAAAGCCGCTTCCCAGCAATGCAAGTCTTATGGATGGGAAGAGAGTTTTACACGGTTAAGCATGGAGTGACCTCAGCGTCTGTTATGGCACTCCTGACCTTGGCGACCATTTTGGCGACAAACTTGGCGACCTTGGCGACAAATAGATGATTTCCGAAAAAGCAACCCTTTTCACGATATTTCTACTAGGAAAGGGAATAGACGAGAAAACACCATGTGACGTCACGGTCTGTCGGAGAGAATATTTAAGGACGGCGGCTAGACCAGAGCAGCGTCTTTGATCGACTGGTTACTTCGCTTTGAAGCGTCTTCGGAGTTCTATCCGCTGTTTGAGCTAATCAGCTGGTGAGCTGAGCTGTTATTGTCGTTACTAGTTATTTGCTGACTGTTTGTGCTGTTAGATATCAAAGTGCTGAACTGTCATTACCTGTGAATTGTTGTCTATTTACATTGGTAATCTGTGCAAGGACTATTGTTTTCTGTACCTGTGCTACGTGTTTTCCTGCATATTTGTAAATAAACCCTCATTCTCCATTATCATGCGTGTTGGACTGTTTACACCATACACCCACAGTAATACTTTGTGCAACACTGGTGTCCAGAAGTGGGATATTTGTGTATGGTGAAAACGAGATCTCAGACAAAGATGGCTGAGAACGCTGATCTACTTGCTCTGCTAGCCGAGATGAAGAAATCTATGGAGAAAGGACAAGAAGAAATGAAGAATAGAATGGAGAAAGGACAAGAGGAAATGAGGAAAGGACAAGAAGAAATGAAGAATCAGATACAATCACACGTCGAAAGTAAAGTCGGAGAAATTAAAGATCATGTCAACAGTTGCATAGAGTAAATAGAAGAAGATGTCCAAAGCGTGAAAAGAGAGATTGGAGAGGTAAAGGGCGAGGTTGAAAGGAAGATCGAGGAAGTGGAAGACAAAGTACAAGGAAAGGTAGAGGAAGTCAAAGAAAAAGTTCAAGTGAAGATCGGCGACCTAGAGAAGAGGCTCAGTGAACTCGAGGACAGACCAATCAATTTCCCGGCAAATCAAGACCTCACGTATTCCAGACCAACGGTCAAATCCCTGACATTCGCAGGACAAACGTCTTGGACTGTTTTCAAAACTCGGTTTCACGTTGTGAGCTCTGCGAACGGATGGAATAATCGTGTGAAAGCCAGTCAACTTGTGGCCTCTCTCCGAGGATCAGCGGCGGAAGTTCTTCAGGGAATACCATCTGATAAGTTGACGGATCTTATGACCATCGAGAACGCTCTAGAAGCCCGATTCGGAGACAGTCACCTTACCCAGTTTTATAGGACTGAATTGAAGACGAGACGGCAGAAGCCAGGAGAAAGCCTTCAGGTATTAGCCGCCGATGTGGAGCGACTAATGGGCCTGGCCTACGCCGAGTGGCCTCAGGATGTCCGAGACAGCCTAGCAGCCCAGTACTTTGTCGACGCTATCAGAGATGAGGATACTCAGCACGCAACAAGGTTGATGGATGCCAAAGACTTGAAATCAGCCTTAGCTTATAGCATGAAGTATGAGGCTTCGAAAACTGTTTCCAAAACATCCCGAAATGTAAGATAGATAGAGGTAGAGGATGGTACTGGGAAAGAAAAAGATGAAAAATTCGACTGTTTATTGAAAACTTTGGAAAAATTATTAAACAGTCATGTTGCTGGGAAGAAGAACACTCCTCGACGAAATCCGAACGTGACTTGCTGGAAGTGTAACAAAAAGGGGCACGTACAGAGGGAGTGCCAGACAATTTCTCCCAACCAGGAAAACTAATGTATGGCCGTCTTACGGGGCGAAGGCTGCCTTTTCTCAATAAAGCCCCTGAAGAAGGACTAAAAGTTTCCGCACTTTGCGGAGGAAGAAATGGACTCTACTTGGAAGGATGTATTTGCGGTATCCCTTGTTTGATGTTAGTGGACACCGGCGCCAATGTCACTCTCGTAAGGACAGACTTGGCCCAGAAATTGAAGGGTAATTTTATTTACACGGCTCCTAACATTTCTTTAAAGACCGCTACTGGTGAAAAGGAGGAGATACACGGGAAGCTGGATGCAACAATTGAATGCGGATCTAGAAAATTCCAACACAAAATCTACGTAGCTGACATCACCGATCCCTGTATTCTCGGCCTGGATTTTCTACAAAAATTTAACTTCATGGTGGACCTGGAGAAGAACGAGATTCGGACAGGAGGAGAGGAAATTCCTTTGTTTTCAGCCAGTGCAGAGGATTCGAAGTTATGCTCTGTATTGGCTAAGGAGAAAACTATTATACCAGCAAGATCGGAATGTCTTATCCAGGGAGTCCCAGAAGCTTCTGGGAAATTCAGATACGCCGTAACGGACTTTCCTAGCCAAGTTTCCCAGAAAGGTGTCCTTGTGGCGGCCACACTCGTTGATTTAAAAAAAGAAGCCATCCCGGTTCGAGTTCTGAATTTGGACCATAAACCCAAGACCATCGACAAAGGAGCTGTTATTCCGACGTGTGAGCCAATGGTGGATATCGTTGCTAGTCCTCAAGGATTTTCCGAATCACTACGTCTCCCGTCAATCTTGGAGAATCTTGAAGGGCTTAATGAAGAACAACGAACAGCAGTGAAGGAATTGCTACAAGAATTTCAGAACTTGTTTTCTACTAGTGACTCTGATGTCGGCCGCTGCAATATGACTCAGCACAGAATTAATACAGGTAATTATCCACCAATCAAGCAATATCCAAGACGTTTGCCTCTTGCAAAGAAAGAGGAAGCGGAGCGCTTAGTTAAAGAGATGGTGGATAACGGAATAATAGAAGAATCGTCAGTTTTCTCACCTTCTCTTCTCCTCTTATTTTCCTTAATCATCTCTTAAAACTTTCAACCTCCCTTTTTAAAAACCCAACTTTGGCGAGCGTCACACTAATCGAATTCCCCTTTGGTATGATCCAAAAACTCTCTGATTTCGCCAAAATCATACAACCCTCAGAAAAAGCCCAAAACAGTCTATCTCAGTTGGCTACAGGCCCAAAAAATATTCACGCCCTCACATTTTTGACCAATCTCTTTGCTACTCCCCGACCTTCTCACACGGGCATTAACACATTTTACATATGCGCTATGATACAGCTCCAGATTTTACTACTAATTCGCATGACTTCTTTACGAGATAATGGATCAACAGGTGCCGACAGATATTGAACAGAGTGCTAGATTCTCAGCGCAAAACACATCTAGGGTTCAAAGGTGGTTGAAATACAAGTCACTCCCTCGCAGCAAACAGCCATAATTTTATCAAGTTTATTGGGGAAGGGATTCCACTACTGAAATTTTCTCATGGTCGGATTTTGGAATTAGCGTAGAAAAAGCAATTATTCTGTCAAACGGATTTCCTATAGGGAGGAACTCAGATCTTTCTCAGCGGAAAAAAGTCTGAACTGTGTGAAAATCTAACACGAGATCAAAGGTTAGGGAGTGAAATGTTTTCTACAGTCTGCAAAAGTGTTGTAGTAAACAGGATAATTTCTAAATATTGCCTTTTTGAACACCCACTAAGGGAATACAACACAGCTGTTTCTGATTGTAAACTTACCACCCAGAGCAGGCTGTAAGGGCTGTAAGGTTTACTTCTTGGAAAAAAAAGTTCAAGGAACTTTGCCATTTTGAAAGATTAGGAGATTTTCTAAATGAAACTTATTTCGTATTGAATCTTTTACTTAATCAGATTTTAATATTTGCCTTAATAATAATTTTTAAGGCAGGATTTTTTGAATAAGAAAGAATAAAATATTTGATTCTAAGAAGTTGGAAGTTGTTTGACTTTCCCTGGCACAAGATCCTCGAATGGGATAAGCTGCGCCGAAATCCAAGAATCTGTACAGAAAATAAGTGCTTAAAAGAATTGCTAGTTAAAATCCAAGTAAAAAAGACAAGATGAATGAACCGACTGTACAAAGATACTAAAACAAGAAATTTAAAAAAGACCAGATCAAAGACAAGAAAACTAAATATCATGGAAAACACCAATGTCCTTCAAGTAGACGAAGAGGTTAAAATGTGGAATTTCTGTCAATAAAAATAACAAGTTAAAACTGCTTGAGCGAAAGTACCTCAACCGATGTCTATTCAAAGCCACACAGTCTGTTAAAATGTGTTTGACAGTTAGTATGTCACCACAATGGCTACATGTTGGAGGAGACTCTGCAAAGAGCAAATATCTATGTTTCAAGCGTGTATGCCCATTATGAAGTGTTAACATGACGTCACAACGTCTGTTACGTTTCGTAACCCATTGCGAGAGAACCGGTTTAATGACATGGAGCTTGTTATTTGTTTCCATATTCCATTTTTCCTGCCACTTATAATGGCACCACTGATTGACGGTAGATCGCACATCAGCATAAACAATTGGTCGTGTCAAAAATTCTGTAGCCGATTTTTCAGATTTGTCTGCCAATTCATTTCCAGTAATGCCAACATGGGAAGGAACACATGAAAATAGAATCCGAGCCCCTCTTGAAAGTAAATGCCTACGTAAGTCTTTAACTTCTTTAATGAATGGATTACGAATTGAGGAACTACGTAAAGATTCCAAAAGACTCATAGAATCGGTGTATAAAATGGATTTTCTAATTTCATGCACGTCAATGTACTTGAGTGCAAAATAAACAGCCGTGATTTCAGAAGAGAATACAGAAGTAAAAGAATGTAGTTCATAACTGACGATGTGGCCATTAATAAAAAATACGCAACCAACATGGTTCAAGGATTTGGAACCATCCGTAAAAACTTGTTGATACGACTAATAAAATTGTCGATGTTGATTAAAAAGTGAAATTAAAATCGAGTTATTGGAGTCTGACTTGGTAAAATTTCCAAAAGGGTTAATATGCTGTTCTCCATCCATGGAGGATGGCCAAGAAAATCATTTGTGTGAACTTTTACATCATGAAAAGTGTCTGGAAGTATATTACGCATACGCAATCCAAAATGAGGGATGCATGATGGGTGGCCATTGAAAAGGCGATATTATTGTCATTTAATAATATCCCACGTAAAGGATGGTTGTGTTCTGATAGAATACGAAAGCAATAAGAAAGAGACAGTTTATCTCTTCTACATAGTAGTGATGGTTCAAAAGCCTCCGTATATAAACTAGATATAGGAGATGTTCGGAAGGCTCCTAAACACAGCCTTAGAGCTTGATGGTGAACATAATCAAGTCGTTTCAAGTAAGAACCTCGAGCAGAGCCATATACTACACTTCCATAGTCTATCATATACCGGATGATACTTCGATAAACATGAAGCAAATATGAACAGTCTGTTCCCCAGGACGTATTGGATAGAGTTCTCAAAATATTTAATGATCGAAGACATCTCTTCCGTAAGCTGGCAATGTGAGGAAGGAAAGTCAAACGTTTATCAAATACTATACCCAAAAATATATAGTTATCTTGCAAGCGAATAGGGACACCACTCAAAAACAATTCTGGATCAGAATGAAGTGGCCGTTTGCAGAAGTGTTGGCCTATTGGTTTTTTTTGTGCAGAAATAGTAAACCCGCTTTTATTTGACCACTAAAAATATTGTTGATGGCTGTCTGAAGTTGTCTTTCTATGAGTTGCATGTTGCGAGCATAGGATGAAATGTGCAAATCATCAAAGTAAAGATTCTTTTGCAAAGTTTGTGGTATTACTCATAAAATGGGATTGATAGCTAAAACAAAAAGGGTTACGCTTGAAACACAGCCCTGAGGAACACCTTCTTCCTGGCAAAAAATATTGGAATAAGTATTCCCCAGCGGACTCAAAAAAATCTGATTTAAGAAGTTTTGAACAAATATAGGTAAATTTTTTCTAAAACCAAGATCGTATAGATTTTTCATGATACCATACCTCCAGGTACGATCATATGCTTTGTAAATATCGAAGAAAATAGACACTAAATGATTTCGTTTTAAAAAGGCAAAGCGAATATCTATTTCTAATGACATTAAATTATCAATTATGGATCGTGACTTCCAAAAACCATTCTGGAAAGGAGAGATGTATTCATTCTTTTCTAGGATGTGTACCAATCGTACATTTACTATTCGTTCAAAAAGTTTACACATGCAACTGGTGAGGACTATTATTCGATAATTTAGAGGATCCTGTTGATCTTTACCCGGCTTCGGTATCGGAATTATAAAAGCATACTTCCAACAATCTGGAAAGACATGTTCTTTCCAAATGCGGTTAAACATGTAAAGAATATTTAGAAGGAAGTGTTCTGAAAGATGTTGAAGCATAGAGTAGGTTACTTCATCAGGACCAGGTGAAGTGTGTTTAATAACAGATAATGCTGTGTGCAGTTCAAAGATAGTCAGGTCAGTGTTGTAAGATAGATGTTTTATCGTCTGGAAGCGCAACTTAATGCGTTCCGTACGATTTTTATGTGTGAGGAAAGGTTCGGTATAGATACTTGCTGAGCAATTAGAGGCAAAAGCTTCAGCAAGAACTTCCACCATTTCTGAAGTATTACGAATCTCCTGACCATTCTTTCGCAGACAGGAGATGCGTTTTTCGGGATAAATATCGCACGCCCTTCTAACATTATCCCACATATCTTTTGCTTTAATAGAAGTAACGTGAGAATAGAAGAACGTGAGAATAGAAGAACGTGAATACTGGACACAAATTTAATCCAATATTCGCGTTCACTTTTCCGCCTAGCCCACCGTGCGATGCCTTTGACTATTTGATTAGCCGAGGTTGGATGCCGAAGGAAAACATTCCAGGCTTTTCTTTGGTTACGATTGGTATCAGTGCAATGCTTATTCCACCATGGTTTCCTATTCTTAGGGAAGCTCAGTCCCGATTTGGGAATACTGGCATCTGCAGCTGAAATGATGGTTTTAGTAACAAAGTTGACTACTTCATTCAGATTATCACCCTCCACCATGCCACGAGTAATCAGTGCTCTTAATGTGAAATTTGTCCAATCAGCTCTATGAAACAAGTAGCGTGATGGACGTTGAGCATCCTTAGAACCGACCTTCACATGGTCCAAAAAATTGGGAAATGGTCACTGTCACGCAAGTCAACTCCAATTCTAAAGTTAAAGTAAGAAGCAAGAGATGGCGTGCATAATGCGTGGTCCAAAGAGTGGAAAGTTCTACTTCGTTGATGGAAGTAGGTGTCTTCTCCATTCTGAAGTAGGCAAAGGGAGTGAGTATTAATGAACTCCTCAATTTGTCGCCCATGAGGATTTGTATTCTTACTGCCCCATAATGGGCTATGACCATTAAAATCTCCAATAATGATAAAAGGAGTCGGCAATTCATCTACTAATCTGTTGAGATCTCTGTCATTGACACTAGTACTCGGTGGCAAGTATAGGGTGCAAACAGTTACTAAATTGGAAAGCATAACTCTAACCGCTACAGCTTGCAAATTTGTATGTAAATTGATGACAGATGAAGGAGTATCATGGGAGACTAGGAGAGCAACCCCTCCAGAAGCTCAATCAGATTCATTCATTATCTTTTCTGAGAAGGCCATAGCGTTTGATTCTTGCAATATCAACAGGCTTCAAGTAGGTCTCTTGAAGTGCAATGCAGATGGGATGTACTTCATAAATCAAGTCTTTAATGTGACAAACCTTGCTGCGGAAACCACGGCAGTTCCACGAAACCAAGTAGGCCATCAAGAACGATCTTTATCTGGAGGTGTTTTAGAATTTTCTCTACTTTTCGGAACGTTCTTAGAAGCAGAGGATGAATCCAATTCCATATCTGATTCAGAAGAAGTATTTGATTTCAAAAAATGTTTTGCATCAAGAATTTTCTTGGAGCTATTTTCAAGAAGTTATAATTTTTTAAAATTTTTTACAATGTCCGTTTTAGAATTGATAGGAGTTGGTATCTTATATTTTTTGGTGAATTATTCTTCATACTAGTGGTAGCTGTCAGAGCAGTAAAGATCTTAGATGGCAATGTTGAAAATTGATAGATACTGGTAGTTGCAAGCTATTTATCTCAGATGTGTTGTTGCTGATTTTAGGCTACATTTGTACTGTAGAGGAGCAGGAAACACCAACTTTCGGAGTTCTATCCTTTAGAATTTGTCTTGCTTCAGGAAAAGTAATTTTCCTTTTCATTTTAATTCCAATATCTTATTTTTCAAAAATCCATGTAGGACAAGATTTAGAAGATGCAGCATGGGGACCAGAACAATTTCTAGATTTGAAAGTGTCAGAAGTAGAAACATTTATTTCGTCACCAGATTCGGTGCTTTTACCACAAACAGGGTCAGTACCCCGACATGACTGTTGAGAGTGCCCATACCTCTGGCATTTGAAACACCGAAGAGGATTGGGAATATATGGGCGAAGTTTTCAATTTATGTATCCTGCTTTTATGGATTTTGGCAATACCGGTGTCTGAAAAGTTAAAACAACGTATTATGCAGGAATAAGTCGACCGTCACGTCAATTGTTTATACGACGAGCGGCACAAACATTTTGATCACGCAGTTCTTCCAAGAATTCAACTTCTGTAACATGTATAAAGTCAGGGTTGGGAAGTACACCACGAGAAACATTCAATGTTTTGTGAAATGACGTTTCTACTGGAAAAGAACCCAAATTCGTTAATTTACAAATTACTGAAGCTTGTTTGGAGTCAACTTGTACCAGAAGATCACGAGATCGCAATTTCTTGACATTTTCTAATTCAACAATACATGACGTAAGGCGTTTTTGTATCAGAAAAGGGGATACCGTGTGAAAAATGTTTGGAGTGCTGATCAACATGTAACGAGTAGATGAATTGGCTTCGACGACGAAAGACAAAGAACCCATAAGACATTCGTAAAGATTCGGGCTCGACGGCATCGCCCACCACGAAGCCCAACAAGGGATGGCAGCCATCGGCTCTGGACATTCCCAGCCTCAGCGCTTACTATGATGCTAGCTGACACCTATACGCTGGCAGTCACCCCCGGGGACAGTGACCACCCTTAACGCCAAGCCCAAAGAAGTGACCCTTTCGCTTGATTCCTAGCAGTCTAACCACAATGGTGGTTAGGTAGCAGCCGATTGATACACTGGGGACCACAGTGCATCACCCGTCTAATTGGTCGCTACGTACGGCCAACACGTGGGTTTTTTAGCTGTCCATGAGAAACAAGAACCAAACAGAGCTGCGAAAGCTTCTCATGGAGAGCTCCCTCGCTTGCCGTCGAGGGAAGGAAGCAGAAAAGCGAAAAGTAGAAGCTGAAGGGGAAGGGAAAGCCTGAAGGGAGATCAGATCACTAGGATACCTCAGGGTCGTGAATCCCGTCACACCTGAAGAAGATGTGCCCTGAGGGGATTTGATTCTAAGAATAATAATAATGAAGAAAAAATTAATAATAACCTTCTAGAAATTCCACAAGCAAAAATTAATTAATTAAGCTTTACATAAATTAATTTTAATAATAACTTTCTAGAAATTCCACACGTAAAAATAAATTAATTAAACTTTACATAAATTAATTAAAAATTTACCACAATAGTTACTGACAAATATTGGTCTAACTGCCGCGTTGTACACAGAAGCGTTTTTATATTTCCACCTTCTCGGAACCGCAACCATAGCCTAGATAAGACACTCTGTGCGATTCCATACTCTGAGCTTCTCCCATCTACGCTTGGCCACTTTCTAAACAACTGATTATTCTGCCACGGTGAAGAAATCATTCATGTGGATCCTCTGAGCCAAAGTTACTCGCCTATGGCAATCTCAGTTTATACGCTACGTTTGAACCACTCTAAATCACAGCAACGATTTCTTCTCTACTCTTCAAATGCTCTGTCCCTTACGAGATATTAACTGCGCAATATAGTGGCTCATTTCAGCTTGAAACATAATAATTTTATTCCAGAAGAGACGTGTAGATCTATTTTAGTGTCTTTATTAATAAGATTCTAAAATACCCTTAGTTTATGAACTTCAGCGTAGAAGCTTTTAACTGTTCATTGCCATTTCTCTTCTATTTATCGAGGCCTCGTCGCGGATTCAAAGCCCGATACCTTGAAAGAATGGCCGTATACATGGTGCCCGGTGGACGGTAAATTTGTCGGGGGCCAAACGCCCTTCTGCTGGTGAGGTGCGGAAGCTTGCAGAGGGGTGCGGGCTCAGGTGTCGTCCTCGTCATCTGACTACGATTCAGAATTACGAAGTCGGTCCAAAATAGTCCTAGTGTAGCTTCAAAATGGGGCATTAATATAACTAAACTAAAATCTTCTATTTAAGTGAGGTACATAGAGAAAAAATATCTTAGTGTTTATGAATACTGAAGAAACATTCAGAAACACAAATACACTGATTTGGGCAATTTGAATGCAAATACTGTATTTAAATTGGCTGAAATGGAATCAGAAGGGCTGTAATTATGACTTTCATTTAACTTTCAAAATGCTCAGAGACCTATTGGTCACTAATATATACACTTATCTTTCAATGAAATGCTTTAAATATTCAGAAATATGGAATGCATAATAATTACATTCCGTTCCATTTGAAGAGCAAAAACCTTGTCTCTCATTTCACCTTCAAATCAAATACAAAAGGCCACTCACGTGAATGACGATGAAATATTTTAAATATCTTAAAGTATGTAAAACACAACTAAAACGTACAAATAACATTACATAAAAAATTGAAAGTGTACGAAAAACTTAACGTCAAACTGGTTCAGAGATAGCCCTCGTGTAGCTTCAAAACGGGAGCTCGAGTAGCTTCAAATAGCTAAACTAAACTCTTCTCTTTAACTCTGCTAGTACATGAAGCTGACTTTTTTCAGTTTGAAATTATCCTTCAGAAATCAATGAAGTGTTTTGACATTCGCACAAACTTCAAATTTGTTTAAAGGCCTAAAAACCATTATTTGAGGTACATATAGAAGAAATATCTTAGTGTTTCTGAATACCGAAGAAATTTTCAGAAACACAAATACATTAATTTGGGGAATTTGAATGCAAATATTGTATTTAAATCGCCTAAAATGCAATCAGAAGAGCTGTAATTACGACTTTCATTTAACTTTCAAAATGCTCAGAGACATATAGGTCACTAATATATACACTTCTCTTTCAATGAAATGCAAATTTAAATATTCAGAAATATGTAACGCGTAACAATTAAATTCCATTCCATTTGAAGAGCAGAAACCTTGACTTTCATTTAACCTTCATCACAAGTTCAGAAGCCAAAAGGTCACTCATATGAATGTCGATGAACTATTTTAAATATTTAAAAGTACTTAATACACAAATAAAACGTAAAAATTATTATACGTAAGAAATTGAAAGTGTGCGACTAAGGCCCCTTTCACATTATGCGGTTTAACCGTTCCGGCGCAAAGTTGTTTATTTTTTTTTGCCGTGTCATGTTTGCTTTCACATTTGACGATTTGCGCCGTCAGTATTTGAGTGCGGTTTCTAATTTCATAGCTGTTTCAGAATGGATCGGAAGCAAATAGCAGCAATATGGTCTTGCAGCCATCAATCAAAAGAAAAGAGACTATAATCGCCTCGCTTTTGGAAGAACAACATGCAGATGAATGTCTGTAGCATCTTTTGATGAATTCCACAACCGAATAAAAAATTATACTCTGCGGCAAAATACTAATATTTGGAACTGCATTCAACCGACAAAAATGGTAGCTGTGACTCTGAAGTAACTGTGTTGCCTGTTAAATCATAGGTAGGGGTCAAACGTCCTCCCTCTTCTGTGAGACGAAAGAGGGGGTGCCAGCTCAGGTGTCGTCCTCGTCATGTGACCGCGGTTCAAAATGACGAGGTCCGTCCTAAAATAGCCCTCGTGTTGCTTCAAAACGGGACGTTAATATAACTAAACAAAATCGAAAGTAACTGACACTTATTTTTAAATCTTAATCGCTTGTGTTTAAAACATAAAGTGTTATAGGACCTTTTAACAACGAAAAAGCAATAGCGAAAGTGCGACTGTTTATTACTTAGCAAAAACTTATAGATTTTGTTTTTACCATAAGTACATAAAATAAGTTCCTCCCTAGACATAGATTTTAAAGTCAGTGTAATAATTTTAAGCATTGCAAATGTATATATTAATAATATATTACGTAAATCGATTATACATAAGTTGTGGAACATGGATTTCATTTGCGCGCAGGATTTAAAAAAACTAAGCAACCCATTGCAAACAAATGTTATGAAAATTCCCTTCGAAATATGACAGCTTTAAAATCATTTAACATGGCAAATAAACATGGCCTTTTCTTGAAAATTATATGTAAGATACCACGCATTGAAAAAAATTATAACGCAATGTTTTGATTTTGCATGTTTTTTCATTGTATTTGTATAAACATAGCAGGGAAATTTCTGTGTGTTTGATGAACAATATTTTAAAAATCCTGTGTGTAAGTATTTAAAGTATAAGTCACCCACCAAACATCTCTTTATATTGAGATGGGTTTTGACTATATCTTCTCAATTATTTAAAGTACATTCATGTGCAATATCATGATGTATTCATGATTTAAATTTTCAAATAAAATCATAAAAAAAATCGAAAACTTTAATGGAATCTCCATAAAGAGTTCAAAATATTGAAGAATTCTATAAGACTGTCGGAATTACTTATGAAAGGTAAAAAGTTTCTTGAAATTGCGACTTCAGAAATAAAACATATGTCTTAGAATTCAGTCATGATTATTAGTCACTGCTATTCAGATTTTTATTAATTTACATGAAATAGTATATAATTTGTTTCCAATACCTTATACATGGCCGTCTTATCCAAAGGGCAAATTAGGCAAAAGAGCAGGGCGCTATTGATCCAAGGGATCATAAAAACTTTCTATACTGATTTTGAACCAAAACAATTTATTTAATTGTAATTTTAAATATGTTATACAATTTTATATGTTATAATATGGTATAGACCCTAGTTAATAAAATAACCTAGGAGAATATAATGTTATCAAAACATTATAATGCTCCTGAATTATTTTTTTAGCTAGGTATTTTGTTTGGGCCATAGCACCCAGTTTCCTAGTTAGGGTGCTTATGGAGCGGCAAACACTGTAAAATCTTAAGACGGCCCTGATCTTACACAATATAAAAATACATAAAATTCGTTAGTATTGGCATATTTCCAAATAAAATAAAATAGCTAAATTTTAAATAGGAAAAAATAACGAAAACATTAAAAAATTACACAGTCGAGACTCAAATTAAATGAAAGTGCGTTCTATAATAACAATGAAATCATTTTAAAATGACAAAGACACTAGTAAAATTAAATTTTGAAGCATTCTATGAAAATAATTGAATCATTAATTAACTGCAAAAGCTTCGAGAAGGCAAAAAGAACAAGTGACCTTGTGAAGGTGAAGGACGGCAGCCGCATGAAATTCGCACAGTGTGAAAGCGTCAGCATAATTTTCATTCATTACTACTAAGACGAAGTCGTAACGGCGCCGTTTTTTCCAGTCGCGCACGCGGCTTTTTCAAACCTCAACAAACGGACTCAAACCGCGATCGGCTAGTGTGAAAGCTCCCACTCATTTCTTCAGTTTAATGCATTCTTGCCGTAACGGTTAAACAGTATAATGTGAAAGGGGCCTTACCATCAAACTAGTTCAGAGATCGCCTCTAACTCATTTGTGTGACCATGAACTTTTAAGAAGCACGCAAAGAAAACTTTCGAACTACGAGAACATTCCATCAGAAGCGTTGACACATTGACTTTCGTTTAACCTTCATACCAGATCAAAGGCCGCAAGCTTCTAATCTTGATGCAAGGTTAACTCTGAGAGAAACTTGGGAATCGCACTCAGCAGATAAAATTTGTTCAACATATCATGATACAAAAACAGATCCTTGGAGAGGCCACTGATACGCAATAGTAAAATATACTGATGGATAATCAAACGTGAAACATGCAGAATACTTCTAATTTTGAAATTAAACATGGACAAGAATATTTATTTATAAACACAATATTTAATTTAAATCTCTGATTTACTTAATAAACGAAAACTACACGTAAGTATAATTTAACAAATGTAAAATCAGAGGGGGAAAAAATAACCGATCAACTCATTAACAACTTTAACATCAACTACTGTAAAAAATATTTAAAACCAAATAATCCCGCAAAATGATATGAAGCACTGAGTATTAATTAAGAATATGAAGCGCTGAGTTTTTATTGTTTATGAAAATATATATTCATGTCTTAAGTATGAAGTTAACTGAGACGAAGTCGTGATACCTTTCAAGAAATGTCCTTAGAAGATGCTTTTGTACTGCATTCTCACTCTAGAAGACTTTTATCATAGATTGACATAATTGTTTAAATTATTATTGCAAGGTAATTTCACAGTACATTGCTGAATTTAAATTACTAGACTGGTGGTTTACTTTGTGCAATACGCTTTTAAGACTTTAAATTAACATATTTTGTTGAAGCTAAATGAAGAATGTTAGAAACGTCTTTGAACAACAATCAAATGACGAGATTTAAACATTATTCAGCATAACATTCTATAAATCCTCATCACCATCAACGTGATGATGTTAACAGACACACATATATTTAACATGCACCATGTCAAAATCGAGACTTGAGCCTCTTCTCTTTAAATCACGAAGCCTAGATCCTGCTATTAGGCTACCATTGCCCTCATTATGTGTTTTAAATATTCTCAATTGAAAAGCATGGTGGAAAGGGATCCATAAATCATGATGACTTAGAAATAGAGTCAATTCAAAAGCTACTGTACCCTTGAAACAATAAATATCGTCGATCACAACCGTAAAGCTCTCGCTTTGAAATGATATTTTGTGTTACTTATAGCTACAGTGAGGTAGGAAGGTCACAAAAAGCATTTTTCTTGTATTTCTGTGTCTTCCCTAGGAGCTATTACAGTTAATCTAGCCGAGTTTTACTTATTTTCAATTTAGAGATGGTGATCAAATTCTTGCTACTTGCAGGGCTTCATCAGGATGAAAGTCGGAACTGTGATGCAAAGTTTAGACTTAGATTAATAATGTCTCCTCAACTTTCGAAAGAATATTGGCTAACTGAATGGATACAGACGTAGAAAGAACAGCTACTCTTTGTTATTGACATATACTTTTAAGAAATCCAATAAGTATCATGAAGGATTCGGATAGTACCAACATATATTTTCCCCCTTTTTCAGACGTAAAATATTTCTTGAATGCAAAAGTGGCTTCAGATTAAATGAAGTGCATTTGGCTTTTATCGATTTAGAGGAAGAAATTAATTGAAAAATTAATGCAGTGCCCCCAATAGTAATTTAGCGATCTATGTCAATTGTTACTGATGAACTCCAAGTATGCATTTTCTTCTGCTCTTTTTGTGCAAGTTACAAGTTTGTATTTTTATGGTCTCGTATGTTCGCTGGTATCTTGTCGTAAAGATTTTTAATTTAATTTAACTAGTCTTTTCATATATTATTATTATTATTAGAAGTACTAATTTATGAACTTTTAAATTAATACACAAAAATAAACTTTTTAATTTTCTACTAATTATACCTTCTTACTCCCAGTATCTAAATAAATAAAAAAACAATACTCCATTTACTCAATTTACATACCTTTAGATTCATAGCATCTTAAATCTTAAATCATATTTACATGTGCAAGGCAAGTATAATAGCATTTGATCATATAAATACCTAATTTATCTCTAGTCGCAATATCTACATATTTTCCAAGTAAATCTATAAAAAGAATCATTTGCGTTGTGTAATTAATATTAAATTAGATGTGTTATATTTTATAATGTTAACCTAGGTTTATTCCAAATAGCTACCTCCATCATTGTCATTATGGTAGTGAAGAAAAATCAGAGGCCAAAATGCTTTTAACTAATATATTTATTAAAAATCAATTTTAACCCTACCTTCATACAAACATCATTTCATACCTCAATTCGCCTTATAAACAATGTATGTAAATACATTACATAATTTCAAAATACAAATCACTAAAACAAATATTAATTAAACACAATAAAAGAAAATGACTCAGTGTATCATGTATTAATGTAGCTTAGGGTCGACCCAGTGTTTATAAAAGACATCTCAATCACCTTCAAAATCAAACTGATTTTTCTACTGCAATTTCAACATTTAGTTTGTTCATTGAAATTAAGTTTATGTAAAAGAAATTCTTAATAGTCACTAACAGTTTAATAATTAACATAATCTTTACTAAACTTATTCTTATGTTTTGTCTCCAAAAACTATATTAATTGTCTTTTTAATAATTAACGAATATATCTCTATGTATAAACATTGTTATCCCAATTAAAACACAATCAATTACAAATACCTAGTGATTCATAAAGTGACACACAATTATCTTAGAAACTTAACATAACACTCAGTTATAGATTTTATACCCATCATTGATCTTTTTTTTCATATTAGACATCTTAGAACATACATATAACAATTAGTAATCAGACATTCAAATGTAATTTAATATTTATACCAATACATAAATGTTAATTTTATAAATTAAATATCTCATTATAAGGTAAAAATTTATAAGTAGGTTTTATACACATTAATCTTCACTAAGCCAATTCGTCACTTATATTCCAATTTCTTAAGATTTAAATTAATAATGTGTTCTACTCAACTAACGCTTATGTTTTCAAATTAATTAAAAAGAGTTTCGGAAATTGTTGCAAAATTTTTTTTTAACTGTAATAATAACCAATTCATTTACATATCATTTCTCTATGTCTAATTCACATATAAAATTTTAGTCCATATATTAATCGAATATTATTATCTTCCTTCAAGCACATTCTTGAATCCTACTTGATTTAATATCAATTACTAATACTTGCAATTTACTTAGCCTATTATTTACTTCACACCAGCAATTCTTTTAAAATTATCCATAACAACATGTCTTCAATAAGTGTTGGACATTAAAAAGGGATATGGATATTAATGTGATAATGTATCAGATTAAAATTTGGACACTGCAACATAATATTTCATGATCTTATTTTACATAACAATAATTTTGATAAGCAACTGACATCTCTCAAATTATAATTGGTGTACAGTCCCTATTTCATTACAATAAAGTAAAATTAATACAAAAAAATAAAAAACCTTAACTGAGTAGATTTGGTTGCCCGAAGCTGCAGTCAGTCCCGGATTTTGGTCCCAATTAGGCCATGGATATGGAAATTTATATGCTATGGGACACTTTCGGCCAACCCACGGCGGCACGACAAGGAATCACAAGGATCCAACATCTTGACAGTTCAAAGGGGGATCCAGAGGGGCAGACAACGGCCTTCTTCATCAACTCCAATTGTAGATGTGCATTCCGGTGCAATGGATCTGAGGAAGACATCAGAATATCGAAGCCGGACGTCGGCATCCAAAAACAAAAACCTCAGCTTAAGATTTACGTCCACTTTCCACCTCACGCATCCTAACAGCTTATACGGTCAAGGGCTCCGTCAGGCAAAAACTCCTCCAAAAGCCAATCTTCCCATCACCGGGGTTGTCAATAAAAGCCCTCGGAAAATGTTTAAAGGCTGGAAGACACGCAAGTCTCTTTCTTCACACATTTCCGATCCTTCGGGGTCGGAGAGAAAACCCCTACAGCTTTTTTACGGCATCCTCCTTCCATTAGTGCCAAAAACGCTCTCTCTCTCCAAGTTCCTATTTTTTAAAAACACCCCTCTTTGGCGGCTCAAAAACCAAAATTTTGCCAATCTATGTGTTGTCCCTTGCAATTAATATTGCAACCCTAAAAAAACCGACGACATACACATTCCAGAAAACAAACCCAAACGGGTGAAAACACGGTTCAAAAGGTCAGCTCGAGGGTGGGAAAGCGCAATATTTTTGTCGCAAGGTGATGGTGAAAAATTCCACAGCTGTAGTAACTTTCGAGACGTTGATTCGTAAAGGGAAAATCTTCTCCGCTAGGAAAAACCAAGTAACAGAAAAAAAATGAAACGAAATTCGATTAATAAACTTTGTTGCTTTAGTACTCTCTTGAAACAATTAAAAAATTACAATATTATCATTAATGGCTTATCATCATTTTTTTATTAATTATAAAATCACAAATATCTTTTAAAATTCCAAATTTATCAAAAGGCCGATAGAAAAAAAAATTTTTTAATTTAAATAATTTTGAACAAATTTTATACAACAATCTCCTCACTAATTCTTATTCCTACAAACAGTGCAAACATCTGCATTTAAGACAATTAAAGACATTTTCCTGCGTGTTGTGTACTTCGGAATGCTTCTAACTTAAATGGCCCCCCCCCCCCCATCATATATCTTTACCAAATCGGTACACTTTCAGAATACTATAAGAAATTCACAAGTATTTGGACTCATGTTGTGCCCGTCGCCTAAAAGTGTGTCCTTTACGTAGTACGCAACTTTATTTGTTAAGATGTGGTGCAAAATTTGTGAATGCAATGTCTCAAATTAGTTAAATCGCAAAAAATAGCCTATTAAATTAAAGAAAAAAGGTTCTTTTATTCTAAACTTTAAAAACCTCTCCTTAACTCAAAAACAGAGAGTGAGAGAAAAATTATTTAATGGACTGGTATAAATTTTCCCAATAATAGTCTTAGTCAAGTAATAGTCTTAAATCTCACCCCTTGACGTCAACAGTAGTATAGCAAAGACAAATTACACCTTGGTTGTGCTATCCATTTTTCGCCACATAGTCATATTCGGCTTTAAAAAGGGACATAAGCGCACAAGTGTATTTTCGCCGCGATGCAGCTAAAACTTGCACCCGTACCCCCCTTGAGCCCTTCCCTAGTTACTACGCCAGTGCCGGACTATCTGCAATAGGGTGGGTCGAAAAAGAAAATCGATTTTCGAGTATCGAATTCAAATAGGGTGCAAAAGTTGTGTATTACCATGCTAATAAAAGGAAAAATATGAAATAAAATTATACTTTTAATCTTAAGTTCGCGAAAAGGGACTAAAGTTCGGAAAAAATGACAAAAAACCAACAATATTTAACTCTACGATAAAATTTTACAGGCTACATATTTTTGTTTCTAATAGCGTCTAAGTACTTCATTTTAGTTGTCTGACGTCACAAAAATTATATTTAAAAACTATGCACTAAATTTTGAGTTCGCGCAAAAGGCCCAAATTTTAGAGTTTAGGTGAAAAATGGAGGCCTTTACAGTTTAAAAAATAAATAAAATTCATTGTGGTATTTTAAGTTATAAAATGCAATCTTACTATATTTAATGTCGTATTTGACCGACGGATATCTTTTAATGGCAAACCAGACAGGAGTATATGTCTTTAAAATTTAGTTAACAAGCACACTGAGTTCGTTTGTAGGGCTTGTTTGGGAAAAAAAAACAAGTGTAACACTCGGATTGCACATTAGAGTGGGCCGAAAAAAATCAGTTCTTTTTTAGTGTGTCGTTATGCCTCGGAAATGTTGCTAATTGGTGAGATATTAAACGACGAAAAAAAGTAAGGAAATTGATTGATATCTTCCGTTCCCGCATCGGCCTTAAAAATCATAAACATTCACGGAAATCGACTTTTTTAAAATAATTTTTTATAATTTTAAAATTTCTCTCTCTCTCTCTGTTTATTATAGAATTAGCTGTTAAATACTGATCTTTTAAAGAGTAATAAAGTTTATTTTATTAAAATTGGTCCATAAATTCCGGTGGCAAGTTCCCTCCAAGCTTAAGAAAAATATGTGAAATTAATTCAATATGCAATTTTTAATTCCTAAGACTCAGCATAATCATGAAACATATTCTTGTCGATGAATTGCAACAGATGGATGTATATTCATGACAAAAGTTATTTAGGTCTAAAAATTTATCAATTGCATTCATTTTCATTGTTTATTGTAATGCAACGGAAAACTAAGCTCCAAAATTACAATCATATTTGTTACTTAAGAACGAAGGGTAAGAATGCAGAACAAAATTAATAAGTTAACAAAATTTAAGATTTGTTTTAGTATTTTAGTTTAGTTATATTAACGTTCCGTTTTGAAATATATCGAGGATTATGTAGGGACGGACTTCGTAATTTTGAACCGCCGTCACATGACGGCGCCTGGGCTGGTACCACTTCTCCAAATTTCCGCTCGACACCGGCGGGGGGACTTTTGACACATATGTATGATTTGGGGTGCAGCGGGCCCCATACGCGGCTGGTATTTGGCGGAGGCGGGTTTCGGGCCTGGGGGCCCTCCGGCTCCGGTGCCGGCACCTTACCACTAGGCCGCGGCCTCCAAAATTTAAGGAAACACTTCATTTATTAAAACATTGTTATAACTCTCAAATTTCTTGCATGGGATTTTACTCTTTCCTCTCACCAGATGAAACTTGGAAATCTGATTTATGAGAAAACACTGAAATCACGAAAATAATTCCGATGTTGATGAAAAAGCACTCAGTTAGGATCAATGGTATCTTCCAAATATTTCAGCTTCCATAAAATTAGCAAAATTTATTGAAATTTTTGCTATTCACGATCATAGCCAATTATCACATTCCAGATGGTTAACAATAGCATACAAAGTACTTGATGGTTTACTTAAGTGAAAACTTTTCTTGAAGTCGCCTATGGTACAGTTGTTAAATATTAAAACCAGTAAACAGTTCACTAAGTCCAAAGCAAGTGATTAAAGGAATTAACGTAATTTGCTACCGTTATGAAAACTTACTTAAATATATTCACCCTGTAAAAGAATGCAATGCATTTTATTGCCCATGCTGAAAAATGTGATCAAGGCACTGGATGAGAGAAAACGCATAAGAGAAATGGGCATTAGACAAATTTTAAAGACGAGGCAGTCAGTTGCAAAGAGAAAAACAATTAGAAATTTCAGGATCCCCAGACTAAATTTTTAATCTGCGGAGTATATGAAAATTATTCAAATGAATGCTTGCATTTTAACCCCTTTCCCCCCGTTGCAAGATATTAGCGATGATGAAATCATTTTCCCTATTCGGTCTGGAGAAGTATCTGAATGGAACTTTTCCATGTTACGCAGTTACAGTTGAACGTTATATCAAACTCGTATCAGAAATAGAGTGTTTCTGAGATCGGTCAACTGGACCTATGTCCTGTGGTCTAGTGGGCAGCACACTCACCTATTTTATGTGTAGATCAGAAATTGTTGGTAGATTATAAAATATAGCCAAATTTATTTTCTGTATTCCCAAGCCCCCCCCCCCCCATAAAACTTTGGCCAGAAAAGAAATAATAATAAAATGCAGTTGCCAGCATTAAAATGAAATGAACCGCAGATAACAACATCGAAAATTACGCATAGCATATTTAATCATTTCAAATATTTCTCTCTGTGAATAAAATTGAACCCATTCATTTTTAAATTTTAACACGAGTTTAACAAGCTTAGAGTAAGTTAATAATTTTTTTATCTAACTGAAAGGTAGATTCGTATGTTGATATCCCTTTTCTTTGAGAAATCACATTCATCAGACTATAGAAAAATTTATTTACGAAGATTTTACTTCATATTTGTGTCCAGGTCCTCAAAATCCAAAGGGCAGAGTTGATAAGAAGCATCGCGAAAAGTTTGTGGAAGCCAGAAGCCATGCTATTGCCCATTGTGTGCAAGTTTTCCCATGAATCAGACTTTCAAGTCTCATTTGGTGAGAAGAAAAAGTAAAATGCCATGTAAAAAATTTAAGAGACATGTTTTAATAACTGAAGTGTTTCCATAAAGGTCTGTTAATTTTTTCTTTATTTTTTGAATTTTTGTCCTTCGTTCTCAAGTAACAAATAATATTGTAATTTTGGAGCTTAGTTTTGCATTGTGTTACAATAAATAAAGAAAATAAATGGAGTTGATATATTTTTAGACCTAAATAACTTTTTGTCACGAATATGCATCCATCTGTTGCAATTCATCGACAAGAATGTTTCAAGATTATGTTGAGGGTTAGGAATTAAAAATTGCATATTGAAGTAATTTCACATACTTTCTCAATCTTAGGGGGAACTTGCCACCGGGAATTATGGACCGATTTTGATAAAAAATTAACTTTATTACTCTTTAAAAGATCAGTACTTAACAGCTAATACTATAATAAACAGAGAGAGAGAAATTTTAAAATTTTAAAAATTATTTAAAAAACAGTTCTGTTCGCATTCACTATGCACATGTAACGTTCTAATCAATATGAACCGAACACTAAAAACTAAGTACAGGGGCCTAAGTGTCCCATGCTTTCAGAACAAGATTATGTTTCGTGATAAATAAGATATGTTTTAACAGAATAAACTTGATATATATCAAAAATGATACAATGGATATGCAAATATAAGCATATGTATGTAAAATAAAAAGATGAATTAGAATTTTTAAAAAAAATTCTTACTTTACTTTTTATTGATATAATTCAAACATAAAATATGATACATGTTGTTTGCAGATATGTTTTTATAATTCTTGTACAATATATTTGTTTTATTATTATTGCTTGATTGACCGAACATGCATCAGGCCAGTTTATTACTAAACTGTAAATTAACAATGTATGTTAATCATAAACAAATTTGTCATTCATCCTGTATTCTTTTGAGTATATTACGTGACTCTTTATCTGTATAGAGATGTTGTTTCTCCTGAATATATGAATCAATTAATAATTTGTCTAGTTCTTCTCAGAAACTCTTTCCTTTGATTTGTTTTCATTCCATTGCTACTTATTCATGTCCAGGGAATAATTGCATTATGAGAAGAACTATCATGCTTATTATAAACTATAGTCCTAGGGCAGCGTTTTCTTTCTTCTTTTCCAAATATATGTATTCAAAAGTTGATTAAGAGTATTCACAGCTCCTTTTCTGGTATCGTACTCTAATATCATTTCGGCCTTTATGTCAATTCTGTTACTAATTGATTAATCATAAAGCATTGTGCTCATAAGAATGATGATCCATTCTTTTCCATATGCATTTTAGCCTTCAGTAATTGTCTTTTCTGATGATTTCATTTTAGATTTTAGACCTGAATACAGTTTCAAATGTATTTTTTACAACCCTTTTCTTGATGTTGATTACCTAGTTACTCTTAGAGCAGTTTTCATAAAATTGGCAGAATTCAGGTAGCCGAAACGCGGAGGCTCATCCAATGACCAGTTTATATTTTGATGTTTCGACTGAATATGTGGCAGATTATCAATGGTTTGAGTAACAATATTCTCATCATAATCAAAAGTTTCACTTTTCTCATTTGTATGATTTTCATGTGCAGAAACACCTTTCACTTCGCAATCAGGTGCTTCCATAAACTAAGTTATTTCAGTGTCCCGCAAATATCTGCGAATCGCTATTATTTATTTTTTTCGCGTCATTACAGTGTCAAGAGTTATTGATATTTCTGTATATATGCTGTGTTCTCATACAACTCAAGACAGACGAAATGATTCGATACTGCATCCTACAACTTTCCTGGAAATATCGTATCACTTAACCAGCTATGGCTCTTTCTGATCTTGACCGAACCTGTCTGCTTATACAAAACACATTAGATGAATTTTCAGGAATTTATTTATGTCGTTTCCTGTACAATTAATAATATAATGTACAAAGTTTTTTCTCAATTGAGGAAAAACAGGTTCCGTCATATTGGCCCGAGAAAATGTATAAATAAAAGAAAATCCTTTTCAGAGAAATAACATATCACCCTCACTAACAAAATCACGAAATGTCAATAAAGTATCTCTAAACTGTTGATTTGTATAAGAAGTTGAAAACCGTTTCGGGTCATATTGACCCGAACAGAACAGCAGGGCTAAGGCCGATGCTGGAACGGAAGATATCAATCAATTTCCCTACTATTTTCGTCGTTTAATATCTCACCAATTAGCAACTTTTCCATGGTATAGCGACATAAAAGGTTTTTTTCGGCCTACCCTATTGCACATGCCAGCCACCGTGAGTGACTGAGAGGTCCAGGATCTCTGACGGTCAGTTCTGGAGCGCATGTCCTGTCTGGATTGCTCTCACAATATCACAATATCCAGAAGGTACTGTTGATCTCTACTAAGATCAGTTTTATTTATACTGATTTCACCTAACTCAATTATTTCGATATTTATAAAGGAAAATTTCTCACTATTAAACCGACAGTTGCTAGTCAGTTGCTTGCCTATTTTCCCGGAAAATGACGTCGGTCACGTCGCACCAGCAAATGGAAACGGTAGTGATATAGCCAAGTATATTCTTAAATACCTGAAAGTTAATGATGCTGACATAAATGAACTGGAACCAATTGGATTTAGAGGTACAGCAACAAACACGTGATAGAAAAATGGTGTTGTACGCAACATAGAGCTTAAAATTCAGTGCCCGTTGCAATGGTTCATATGTTTACATCACTTCAACGAGCTACCATTCAAACATTTAAATAAATATTTGGACGGAGAGCCGACGGGACCAGTGCCATTTTCTGGGAAAATAGGCAAAAAACTGACTAATTGTGAGAAATTTCCCATTATAAATTTCGAAGCAATTGAGTTAAATGAAATCAATACAAATAAAACTGATCTTAGTACATTCACAACAGTACATTCTGGATATTGTCAGAGAAATCCAGACAGGCCATGTGCTCCAGAATTGGCCATAAGAGATCCTGGACCTCTCAGTCACTCCCGATGGCTGATATGTACAATCCGGGTCCAATACGCTTCCGCATTTCCCAAACAAGCCCTACGAGCGAACTCAAAATGCTTGTTAACTAAATTATGGAGACATATGCTCCTGTATAGTTTTCCATTAAAAGATATCCGTCCGTCAAATACGGTCCTAAACATAGAAAGATTGCATTTTATAATTTAAAATACCACAATGAATTTATTTGTTAAACTGTAGAAACCTCCGTTTTTCACCTAAACTCTAAAATTTGGACCTTTTGCGGAAACTCAAAATGTAGTGCATGGTTTTTAAACATAATTTTTCTGTCGTCAGGCAACTAAAATGAAGTACTTAGACGCTATTAAGAACAAAAATCTGTAGCCTGTAAAATTTTAGCTTAGAATTAAAAATTGTTGTTTTTTTTGTAATTTTTTCCAAACTTTAGGCTCTTTTCGCGAGCTGAAAATTAAAAGTATAATTTTCTTCCATATTTTCCCTTTAATTAACATGGCAATACACAACTTTTGCACCAAATTAGAATTCGATACTCGAAAAATAGACTTTTTCGACGATTTTTTAAATATTGTTGTTTTTTGTCATTTTTTTCCAAACTTTGCGTGATTTTAAGATTAAAAGTATAATTTTTAAAATATTTTAACCGTTGATTAACATGGTAATACACAACTTTTGCGCCCTATTTGAATTCGACACTCTAACAACTGATTTTTTCCGATCCACCCAAATCTGCAGTATCCTTTCGTTCACTTGCTGAACTGGCGTGCCCCTTTTTCAGCTGGGCTGACATGACTGGTGGTAAAAGTCTGTCTTCTGTGGTGGGGATTTTCTGCAACACCTTCAAGAGCTCCTGCTATTAGATTTGTCTAAGATACCTAAAATTTATATGTAGAAAATAATTTTTTTAAAAAAAGAATGCCATTTGAAATCTCAAAACCGACCTTCTGAAAAATTCCCAATGATGTCCAACGAAATGGTTTGAAGGATCTAGTTCTTTTAAATGCTATCCTTTTTTCTGAAAGGCAGTTTTTTAGGCTCAAAATTTCAAAGTAATAACAAAATTCTATAGAAATAGTCAAATTATGTCAAATGTGGATTATTTGATTGGACACAAACTTTTCTCTGAATAGTAATTACCGGAAATTACCATTAATAATTGAAAATAGATATGAACACTTTTCAATGAAGCAAATCTCTATAAAATGGCATAGGGTCAGGCGAAGTAATTGGGAAGGGTGACTACAGTGCGCACTGGTCAGACCTGATCGAACTGGAAAGCATATGCTTTAGTTAAGACACTCTAGAAGAAGAACAACAGCATTTTCCCGCTTTTTGTATTATTATCTGATAACGTTTGTTTATTTTAATTGCAACTATGTTCAGAAAAAGTGAAATTCAAACTTTCCTAAGTTTCATTGTTCGTTCCCTACATCGGCTTATATGCAAGTTACTAAGTTATATTTTTACGAAGAAACATCATTTTCCGATTTTTGATTTTCTCCCGAGAAACATGTTTTTGTTTTCAACAGGGTAAATGGGAACAGGCTTTTAATGTGAAAGAAAACCAATATTTTTTTATTTGGAATTATTTATAATATGATCGGAAGTAATTTTAAATTTTGGAAAGCGACAGCGTTCTGCTAAAAATGTTCATTTTCTTAGATCAGATTAACAACTGACATTTAAAAAAAATCTACCATATGATCTGCAAACATATTAATTTTCATGATGAAAATTGGTTGTTAATAATGATTTGAAGCCGTTTGATGTCGAATGGAGGCTGCGGAGACAAAGGAAGTAACTTTTCTGGAATAATCCATGACTGATTTTATAATAATTTTGTATGTTTTAATCGATAACGTTGAATATGCCAAAACGTACGTCTACAGAATTGATGGAGTTGACGGTGGTGAAATGGATGTGACAGGTTTGAAGAGCACCAATTTGGCTAAATCTAAATTTGCTTTGGAGGTGGATGATCAGTTTGCGATTTCCGAGAATCAGATAAAAGCTAGACTCCCAGATCCTATCGTTGCTGTAGACATTCGGAAATAAATGTTTGGTTTTTCAGGTATTGTTAATGTCGAAGAAAAGTTAATTGAATAGTGTATTGAACATTCCACATGTAGTGGGATTTCTACTTACTATCGCTGAATTGAATTACTAATTTTTACTATTTTATATATGCGTTTCTAAATCTTAAATAATTCCTTCTCGAGTGTCATGATATTTAGTCATTTCGCAATCTTTACCGACAAAATTGGAGAAAGAATGTTTATAAATTATTCGAAATTGAAGAACGCTAAATGAAGCCTTAAGATAAATTATCTCTGATATGTAAGGTAAGAGCAGGGGTGTAGTAGAGCTGGTACGCACCGGAACGCCGTCTCAGTACTGCTTTTTTTCACGAGAAATAAATAAGAAAAAATTGTGAAAACCTCATTAAAACAGGTCACCCAAAATACTGCATTCCGGCACTTCTTTTAGAGCGACCCAGCGCTACTTTTAGAGCGTCCCGGCACTGCTTTTAGAGCGTCCCGGCACTGCTTTTAGAGCATCCCGGTACTGCTTATTTTGCGGCTACACCACTAGGTAAGTGTAATCATTACCATGGTTTCAGTATATTACTACTAGTTTTTCATTCGTTATTATTGCAAATAGATAGTGATTTCAAATAGCTAATAGGGAAAAATTGTACTGAAAGACGAGAATTTCAATTACAAAGTCTCTAAAATTCCTTTTTCTTTTTTTTTTAACATACTGTATTTAAACAAATTAGCATTTCATTGATTTATTTAAAATCGTTGTTACATATACTTTTATTTTAATAGAACTGATACACTGATCTATATCACTTCATTTTATTTGAGAACATTTTATATTAATATCATCTGAGATAGTTTTTTTAATTCTTCTCTAGAATTGTATTTAAATAATTATTTTTAGTTTTGAGTTAATGTACTTGAAAACAGTTTACCACTGACAAGTTATGAATTAAATAAATAAATAAATCAGATAATCCATTAGGAATAACTTTTCCTGCCTTTCTATACTAAAGCCAATCACTTCTCCCCTTTCAATATTTTTGACATGTAAAGCATGTCAAAAATATTTTAACGTTATTTATAGATAAATTAAGGAAGCATTTTACACGAAGATATTATTATTCTATATAAAAAAATAATTTATAAATGGTTTTTTGAGAAATTCTTGTTTTAATTTTTATACAGTCAAATTCTTATCAATTTACTTCCTTCTCAAAATTACAGTCTTTTGATAAAACGGCAAATATTTTCCTCACAGAGCACAATGGTGATTAAATAACAGCAACAGAAAATTGTAATGCTTCAAAAATTATAGAGGGATGAAATTTAAGAAGCAATTTTTCAACATCAATTGTTTGTTATTGTTGAAATAAAATTATTGCTCAAAAATTTCTTACATAGTTTCTTCGCACTTTTTTAGCCAATTTTGACATAATATAAAGCAGGATTTTACATAACATTCTTTTGTTTTAAACGTTATGTTCCATTTTTCTTCTTCTTAACTGCCTGTCATAATAATTCTTTTTGTAAAATTAATTAGCTTTTCCTTTCAGTTTCCACGGCTTTCGATACTCCATGAATAGACTGAAATCTGCGATTGTTCATTGCTCTTTGTGTGGGAATGTGAGTTAAAAGTGTTCGATTGATGCAACTTTCTCCCTTCATTTCTTTCTTCTTCTCCTTTACGGTAATAAACCATAAGAATCGTCACCCCGTGCTGCAAAAGCATCCAGGTTATCCTGAAAGACTGGCCGCCACGACAGCACAGTCAGGAACTGAGGTTCCTGCATAATAGCCCTCATTACGAGCGGCTCATGCAACAACCCCCTCGTTTTACCGGGGTACGACCTGTCTTCGGAGGTGGGCCCAAAGAGCCACGCTACCATTATTGTACCATCGGGTTGGAGAGAGTCAGCTAAGTTATACGGCAGCCTCGCATCCGCGAACTCTCGGGGCCCCCCCCCCCCGATGGGTAATAAGTAAATCTACAACAGTCGTGGAGAAAAGTATAATGTCGGGCGAAAATTCGCCATATATGGAAAACTACTGCAATTTCAAACTATGCAAATTTTTTACGTTAAGTTAATGCTACCGAATAATGTGACGAAATGTATTTGTAATAGACCCTGATATTTTTTGGATTATGTAAAAATTATCAAAAACAGCGGATAGCAGCTTGGGAAAAAGTATAAAGTCGTCTACTGATAATGTTAACTGAAAGAATAAATAAACTGAGAAGCATTTCTTTCCGACTCTAAAAACAAGTACATGTTTTGAGGATACAGAATTGTTTTATTCTTGTGTATTATAATACCATTATGACTCTAATCAGAAATTGAACAAGGCAAAATGCTAGTTTCTAAAAATGCTGGTTACCGTGGTGCTGAAAATTGCACGAAAAATTTGAAGATAGAAGGCGGAAATAACCGTTTTCTCATTAATCCTAGTGTCTACGGCACAGAAAGGCCAAAGATAATTTCTTCAAGGCCAGAATGGCCGATCCAGAGTCTTGCCTGCAAGCAAAAGTTTTTATCGCAAATTAAGAATGAGATACAATTGTCCTGCACCAGCAGAACAATAATACAAGTAAATGCACTGCTTAGCTATCCAAATGTTGTTGAGCACAAATTGAAAGGCATACCTCCACTTTCCAAGCGACATGTTGATTCACGTATAAATGTTGCTCGGAAACATTTAACGGCTGGCACCAACTGGAATGATATGTGTTTTTGGACGAAAAAATGTTTTATTTAAATGAGCTTGACGGATTTAAGTTTTACTGATATGGTCTGCATAAAGAACATCACATTTTTTTGAAAACGCCAATTCGGAGGGGGATCTATCATGGCTTTGGCAGCATTGGTGCAACTGAAATTGGTTTTGTCGAAAACGAAATGAATTCAGTGTTTTATCAGGACATGACGGCAGATATTTTGTTTCCGATTGTTCCTCTGATTACATCAGGAGATTGGACATTTCAAAAAGATGAGTATCCGTGCATATTTCATGCTCTACAAAATCCTGGATGAAAGCAAACGAGGTAAAAACTCTTCCAGCCCCACCCCCCAGATTGGCCCCGCCAATGCCGCAGGCAGAAGGAGGCGCAAAAATGATTATTTAAAAAACTTAGTTTAAGAGTTAGATTGGTACGATCTGCTGTGCAAATAAAAAAAAAAATTAGAGAATAAGTCTTCTGTGGCTCACTAAACATTACTGGAGTGGCTAGTTGTTTTGTCCAGTGGTCAAGTTGCCAGCTTCTCTGGTTGCAACCCTCTTATAGAGAGAGAGAGAAAGGGCCTGCGCCTTTTCTTGGAACTAAATAGCAAGTAGCTTTATACTACAAACTAATGCGGCAATGAGGACTTTGAGTTTCTTGCTGCCGCAGGAAAAAAAGCTCATGGGTGTAGTTCCTGCCTATAGATGGCAAAGCAACATGTTTTTCTTCTTTTTTTGCATCTCATTTTACAGTAGTAAAATAGATGGGCAAGGGAACTCGCTTGCCTTAAGAATCTTCTTCGAACCTCAAAGACGCTGATAAGAGGGGAGAAAGGGCAAAAAAAATCATGCAATTTATCTATTAAAAGCTCAAAGGAGAAGGAGAATCGCGCTTTTTCTTAGAGTTTTGTGTTTCAGGGTGGGGGTGGGGTCTTATTTGATCTTGTTTACTATATTGTAGGAAGGATAAAGGGGCCAGATCCTTATTGGACGAGTGGTCCTTTGGTGTTTCTAAGGAGATAAATTAGTTTTAAAGAGGTAATCTCAAATTATTTCTATATTTTAAAATCGTTTTTGTTGTATTAAATACTAGTTGCCTTCTACTGCCAGCTGATTCGCCCATTTTATTAATTATACTTTATTTACTCCAACCAATTTTAAAAACAAAAACTTCTTTAATTTTTCGCAAGCTAATTTGAACTAAATTTTAAGGCAATCTGTTTTCATATAATAAAATTAATGACTTTGATTTTTACACTCAATTGTTAAAAAAGTCTTAGGCAGAATGGCTTTTTAATATCATTAAATTCAATGAAAATTAATTTTTATTTCGATCATGCATAACTCAGATTTAAATTACATTCATTACACTTTATTTATCTGACTATAACTTGAATGTTTTACCTAATTATTACAAATAAATAGATGGTATGGTTTCCATTGAAGATTATCTGCCCTAAGTGAAAAAAAGGAATTTTAGATCATAGCTAAAAAGTAAATCTATCAAAATAATATTGTAAATCTATTTAAAAAGTAAATTTATTTCAAGTAGCAAAGAATTAACAAAAAATTAGACTAAAAAACTGGAAAAGCAAAGAAAATGACAGAATTTCATTACAACAAAAGAAGGTTTTATATTGTGGTAATCAAAATAAATTTTTATATCACATTTTTTAAATAAAAGAAACATTAAATTAAACATTAAGAAAAATATTAAATTAAAGATTTGATGAATCAGTGAAATTGCTTTGATTTTCAATCCAGCATTGTTGTAAATTATGCATAAAATTAAAAAAAAATACACGACGACTAGACTGTTATCATTTGAAATATAATTTTTTTTGAAATATAAAACGGTGTAGAAATTATTTTTAAATGATAATATTTCTGGCTATTAACCCTGAAACTCCCTAAAAAAACCTTCTTTCTTAAGTTTTAATTAATTAAAGTTTTAAAAACTCACTGAGGTGCACTTTGCCACCAGTCATAGTAGGTTTGTACCATATTTGGCAACTCTAGGCTCAACTGTCTGTCTTGTAGAACGCCAAAAGACAGTCACCTATGCATACATACGCTTTTAGTTGTCAAAAAATGCATACAAAAGCATGGCTAAAAGCAAAATATATAATTAACAATATAGTATTTCGTATTAGAGTTTATTGCATAAAATCTCTAATGCAACTATTCTACAACAAATTCATGATCTCCTTGATTTTACTTGTCTATTGTAAACTGATTTAACCATAAAATTTTACTTTACAATAATGTATACAAAGATAAATGTTATTTGTCTTTTTAAAAAATCGACATTTTTACTTGATATTGATGAAATTTGGCGCATATGCTCTTCAAAACAAGAGTAGAATCACTATAAACTTTCAAAGCTCAAAAGATAATTAAAATTACAGTTAATAAAAAAGTAGGCAAGATTTTGCAGTTTTTTCGCCTTTTTTTTTTAAAAAATCATCTAAAAAATGACTTTTTACGTCCTTTTAAAATTCAAAAATATATGTATTTAATGATACCAATTTAATAACTTTACAACATTTTTCTTGAATTTAAATAAGTTAAAAATGTATGATTTGCAACAATACCTTTAAATTTTAAAATGACAAATTAATTTCCTTACCAAATCACATGATCACTAATTTCCTTATTTTTATATAATCGCATATTTAATTACAAGACACCAGCATAGCGAAGTACACGGATGAGAAACTGCCGGTTAAGTAAGCAGGTTCTCGCTCCCTTGGTGGATACAGTAATAGCGGTGTGGTTCTTAAGGCCCACCTCTGATGACGGGTCGTACCCCAGTATAATGGGAGGGGAGTCGTCGCATGAGCTGCTTGTAATGGGGACTATTATGCGGAGACCACAGTGGCCGATGAAGTCGTGGCGGCCAGTCATTCAATGGAAACACGGGTGCCAAGGCAAGGCGGGGTGATGGCTTTTTGTGATATTTAATCACATGATCCTTAACCATTGTTAACATTATAGCGAACAAAATTTGCTCTCTTTGATACATTGAACTACTCTTGCTCCAAAGTAGATTTTCACTTGGCCATTGTTTTTTCATACACTTTTTGAAATATACTTTTGAACCCAAGCTCATTAAATAAAATGAGTTTTGTTTCATTTGGTAAGTTTTATACAGTGAAATATTTTCTTTCTCGCCACTAATGATAATATATTCTCTCTTCAATTATAGCGAGATAATTGACATGTATTTTGTTTTTCCTTTTACTATGGAATTACTGATTCTTAGTTTCATTCTAATTTCGCAATTATTGCAATTCAGGTTTCTTTTTTTGGACATCTTGACTAAGAAAAAATGAACTTTTATTATTTTCACAAAATTTATAATTTGAAAAATTCTGTTAGTTATCCTGTTCTCATAAATGATATTTTTAACATTTTTCTTGAAACTGTTTTTGGAAATTTAGTTTCTTCTTCAGGATTATTTCTTTTAGTTCTTCAAATCATTATATTATTTTTTCTTTCGATATGCAATAAGACATTTAGATATTTTACAACTTTCCCATATGTTATTTTTTTGCTGTTCAGTTTGGCCTTGCGCATCATAGAAAATATGTGCAGTTTGTAATTTATTTGATGATACATTTATTTTGCTGTGTACAGTATTTTACATGAATATAGTTCATTAAAGTATTTTTTAAGAATACGTAATTTTTATTAAACCTATTTAATAAATCAAAATAGGCTATATTTTTGTGTAAAAATATTTGCAGGAATGTAATTTTTTCCGGGCAGGGGTTTTATAGAAGGGATGAAAAATTAATGAAAATAACGTAGGTCACGTAAGGTGGGGGGGGGGCCGCTTTGCCAGTTTCGCCAAGGGCGCAGGATCGCCTCGGTACGGCCCTGAACTCTTCAATGCCATCTTGCAATCCCTAGCTGAATAGTAATGCAATCCGAGCATTGGGTAACCTATCGAACATTCCGGTTCGAGATGTTTACAAGAATGGGTGACAGTACAGAAGCAAGTATGATCTAAAAATCACAATTAAAAATTTCTGGAACATAATTGATCCGGTCACCTTCCAAGCTCTGTCTGGTTATATGAACCAACTATTAATGCAAGTAATAGAAAAATGAGATTCCCAGATCACTTACTAAAGAATAAATCATATCGACGCCCTAACTTAAATGTATTTTTGCTGTGAATTCCTTATATAACAAAGTATCCTTACATTTCATAAAAATATGATAGATAATTCTAGTCTTATGCCATCTAATTTTGCGACGTTATACTTTTTCCACAACTGTAGCTCTTCGCTTTTCTGAGTTATCGTGTTTACAGGCAGATAGATATAATTCAAAAAATGTTTTTTTTCGGATTTAGTGAGGTCTAAAACATGGAGATTTATAAAAATATTCAAGTTGAATTTTTTTTTTTTTACTATTGCATTACTTTCACTTCATATACGAGAAAGAAAAACAGACATCAAAGCAAAAATTAATGATAAATAGGAACGCTTTCGGTTAGATATTTTTCTCGTAAAATTTTAGTGAAATATTTCAAAATAAGATAGCGTATCAGGGTTATTTTTGCTTTCAAATTTTGTACAATCATTCAGAAGCAAGAGCTGCAAATGTTTTCCTTATCGCAATATTCATCTGCCGATCCCAAATGATTTCTTACCCCATAGTGGAAGATGTCTTGTCCCAAAGAATAAAATTTGTGAGAAGGAATTCTAGAATATAGGGAGGAAAGGTCTTCAAAAGTATTGGGTTCTACCTTCGCATTATATATGTGATAAATAAAAGATTTAAACAATAATTTATCGAAATTTATTTTTCGTAAATACTACGACACCAATTACCGCAGTAAATTGCGAAAAACAGATAAAACCTTAACAGAAATACCCGAGTGTTTCTGAGAATTAACTGTGTGAAAAATTGCGCTCTTCATCGTGAAACGGATTTAGAATTGGTCACTTCGTTAAGTGCCGAAGCAATTATACAAGACGGTTTATTGGAGAAGAGACCATCCCGCTGAAATGACCCCAATAATGGGACTAACTCCACAGGAACCCACAACACCTCAAGGAAAGTAGGACGCATTGCGTCCGAAAAACTGTTTTCAACCATAAAGTGGAAATTCATCCCCCTCCCTACTACAACATCATGGGGGGGGAGGGGGGAGCGTTTGATTCCGTTCCACAGTGGTCTAGTTTCGGTTTGTAGCCTGACAAAAATCGAAATTTCGAGGTCGGCAAATGGGTTTATTTTCTTTGGAGGTAGGTAGAGAACCCTGAAAGCCATAAATGTTTTTGTATAAACATGTAGTCTTACGAGGTTTTACGGAGGAATGTCTTTCGAAGACTTGCGTCGCGTTTCAGTGAGCCCTCGGATTTCGTTCTGTGAAGTCCTGCATTGCTCTTTGGGGTCTATTCTGGTACCCTCGGTTGGGTTCCGTTGTTAACGTGCGGAACCCAACCGAACTCCCAACCCAACCGGGGGTACCAGAATAGACCCCTAAATCTGTCTAATTTTAGATTTTTCATGATGTCGGATTCTAGGGCAAGTAAACGATACCGTTTTTAACACACAACTTTAACATTTTTCATATTTTTATACTATATTTTTAAAAGGCCTTTTTTTTACTAAATTTTCGAATATAAAGTGAATTTTAAAAATTTGCACAACTTTGCACACCTTGAGACTACCTTAAATCATTTTTGCTCTCTATCTTCTATTAAGTGTCTAAAAATTAGCCCCGATAAGTACCGGTATTTCATTTATTTTATTTTTAATGTCATCCATGTCAGTGAAGGATTTTCACTTTTTCCTTCAATGACACAAAAATAAACATCTGAGTAAAAAAAACCCGTTGAAAGACTAAATTAACTTGTTCTAGCCTAGATGTTAATTAATAAAAAATCAATCGACATTAATTCGAAATTTTATTTAAAAAATTATCGAATCTAAGTGGGCGGATACTCAATCTAAAATACATTTAAACTTTTTAAGAAATAAACGCTGAATGGATTCAAAAGTATTTTAAATCGATTTCAATATTTATTTCTGATTTAGTAGTTGACATTGACACACCTAAAACGCGAAATTTTGGAATAGTTCAGAAAGCGATTTGAAATTTTGAAGACAGTTAGTTTGCTTCAGTGACAACCTCTCAAGCGCTGTCTTCAGCTACAGCTCAGAGGACGATAAAATTAGGAAAACTTACCACAAATAGTTTTTCATAAATAAAAAAAAATAATATAAAACAAAATCCACACGATGAAAAGCGTTATCCTTATCTATTAAGCTTACAAGTTAATTATTAAAATATTTCCTGAATTCTAATATTATTTTTGCGAAAACTGCGGCAATTTTACTCTTAAAAGTAATTTTTTAAAGATTTAATGGCATTATATAACATTTATATTAGATTAACGAAAATCTTTCTCTTTTTAATAGTTTTGAAAGGCATTTGAATTTATCGCAAAATTATTTATTAAATATAGTTTAACATTGCAAATATTTGGAGTGTTAAAAATAAAAAAAATACCTTCCAGACTTTACTAAAAGTTCAGAAATCTTATTTTTAAGATATTTCCTTCATTTGGTAAAATTTATCAGATTTTGTTTTATGTTCTATACAAGTAATTACAAACTTTTCTGCAAATTACAACAGTTCCCTCCATAGAGAACAATGGGAGCGAATTAAATAAATTAATACAAAGCAAGAAATATCCAACCGATTGTTATGAAATTTCATGGGATACAACTGAAGTCTATTTCTTTTAAGCTGTGCAAATTTCAAGTCTCTGCTGCGTTTAGTGTCGTCGCTATGATTTTTGTCTCTCTAGGAAACGAAACTGGACCACTGTGTCGGTCAAAACTAGCTTCTCTTGCGAGTTCTTGGAATTCTCCCTTTGTTTTCGAGGTGTTGTTGACTGGCAACCTGAATCAACAGACCTCTCACTTCATGATCAGGGAAATAGCACTTTCATTACTAGTGAGTTGGGTGATCTAACACCTTCTTTATTTTTTGCGGGACATTAGACAAACAAATGTTTTAAATATCCTATACTTAACTAACTTGGCTGAAGTGCTTTTGTACCTAACGGTAGGCCCGATTCTAGAGGCGAAGCCGTTAACGCTCTATTTAACTTCAGCTTATAATATTTTCACTTCTTTTCTGAACCAGTATATTTAAAATTAAAAGCTTTCGAAAATTCCTTAATGTTAGCAAAAAAAGTAATCTCTTCGATGATAGATGAAAGATTGACTTTCGTATTCAATGAGTCGGTGACAAGTTTAATTAATTTATCAGTAAAATTCTGAATCCAAAGCCAACTTCTATTATAGGCTGAATTTTCTCGAAAAAGACGTCCCCTCATATTCTCGTAAATACAAAATTTAGCATAAGACTATTTCTTCACATTATACAAATATAAATATGAAAGATACCTATAGGAAAACGAAATATGAATATGTATATACAATAAAATAATTTGAAAAGCAACCGTTTATTATCAAATGACATGAATTATAGTTACTCCACGAAGTAAAATATTAAATTGAAATTGCATTCTCCTTGCTTTTTTACTTGCAAGATCGTCCATGATGCCATTTAAGTTAATTTCTTCTACAAAATCTTATTCTATTTCAATTAAACCTAAATTACTCAATCTCTCTTGGCACATCGACGATATTAAGTAAGATTTAATTGCATTTAGTTCAGAGGAACTTCTTTTGCAACTGTGACTGACAGGGTTAAATATATTTTTAAGGCTATAGAAAAGTTGGAAAATTATAAAATTAAATTATTTGCTTCAATGAATTCCAAATGTTTTAAAAGGATGAATAATATCGTCATTAATGATTTTGTACATCATTGATTCATTATATAAGTCATTACCATCAGCATCCCTAGATACCGTATCGCCTGTAAAATCTTGTTAGGAAATATCAAAATCTGCACACAAAATCTTTTTAAGTCTTTTTTTTGGACATATTTCTGAATTCAGTTAGAAAATTAAAAACCTAATGTTTTACAATTAGAAATTTAAATAATGTTTTACAATTTTTAAGGAGTTAAACCTTTCTTGGGTGGAATCCAAAGAAGCATCTACAACTGTTAAGTGAAATTCAACTTTAAATAATGATTTTGTGATTTTGAATTTACCGTCTGTTCAACAATGCATTCTTGACAGGAAAGACGAATTTTATTTTTGGGCCATTCAAAGAAAATTCTATGTTTATATAAGGTTATTTGACAGTAATGAGGCTTCATATATTTGTTTATGGCATCATCTAATTTCTTAATCATCCCAAATCAAAACTGAATAAACATGGAGGTTGCTGTGGTCTAGTGGTAAGGTCTCGGCTTTGGGCCAGGTTTCATGTTCTTAATCCTATTCCACTAAAAATCCGTTGTGTACGTAGGCCTGATACATGTTAAATCTGACGTCGTGAATCAAACCTCATCCTCCCGTTGGTGAGGTGCGGAAATTTTAAGAGGGAGGTGCCAGCCCAGTTAGTGTCGTACTCATCATCTGACCGTGGTCCGTCCCAAAATAGCTCTCGTGGTGCTTCAAAACCGGACATTAATGTAGTAAATTAAACTTGAATATATTTGCATCTCAGAGGTAAACTATCATAGACCAATTTTACCGAATTTGATGTTTTTATCGCATTTGCATTGTCAAGGTCGCATTTTTGGATGAGTCAAGTGTCAAGACTGTAAGTCGAATAAAACAAAACTTGCTGACAAAAAAAGAAATACAGCGAGCGATTCATTGCGCTCTGTAATTTCTTCTGGCTCTCCTGTAAAATGTTAAAATTGTTACGATAGCTTACCTCTCACGTACAGAAATAAACTTAAAAAATGGTCGTTGCCCAGCAAACAATTTGCTGCAACTTTGGTTTTGTATCTCTAGAGATGTCTTCTATTACTATATATATTTAGATTTTTTATTATTTCCGTCAATTAAATTTCAGAGGTCTTATTGAGGCGCATTTAACAATGACAAAGATTACCGAAACAAACACTGATCACTTCAAAAACATTTGATTGATGTGCTGCGTATTTGAGCTCTACAGTTCTCGTGTTGTGACTTGCCCGTTTTTCAGTGAAGTAAGTTACCAACATTCGAAGGGAAAAAACGAACCCCGCTCCTAGACTCTTTTTTGTACTCATATATTTGGTACGCTCTGCACGCCTGGTACAACCGAGCCTGCCTAGCGGAAACCGTTATGGAGCAGAATCCTAAGTGAGATTGTACAAAAGATAAGCTTAAAAGGACAGCATCTGAAAAAAGGTGGCTTTGTTCTTGTGGGATGGAAAGTGGAAGGCACGTTGACTGGCCAATGTTATAAAAGTAGAGATTGCTCAAGTGGCTCAACCCGAGTATACGGGGTAAAATTTAAGAATGACTCTCTGGTAACATTAATTAGAAAACTTCATCTCTTGGAAGTTTCTGAAGCGGGTGATCCTGCTTTTCAGATCAGACCAGAAAAACGGTCTCGTTATGGTTGAGTTTTAGTAAAAAGTCCAAATACGAACTTTTTAACTGACTTATCAGGGAACAATAATCATTTATGAAGTCCGAGACTTTTACGCCACCCTAAGAGACAATGAACTTTAACAGTGTAAAAAGTGAACGGTAAATAGTCATTAATTCAGAGACTCTAAATTTATTATATTTGTGTGTTCAGTAAATTTCAGTATTTGTATGAACAGTGACTTCTAATGTTGTGTGCACGGTGTTTATATGTATTTTATTATCACATTTAATCTGGATTTAATATTTGTATATAAAATTATTTTAATTTTTAATTATTTAACATGTTTCTCTTTTTGTTGCAGCGGCAGATCTTGCTAGTGCAGAATTTATTGTGTATTTCTAATTCTATATTTTTTGCAGGATTTTTAACTAAGATTTTGCAGTTTTGTTACTGATAATTATCCATGATACGTATTAGTGTATTCTCTTTTTATTTCAGCAGCAGATATGTTTTGTGAAAAGTTAGGACAACATTAGTAGAATTTATATTGTTTATTACCTACTTTTCATTAGTCTGGATTTGATTAAGATTTAACATTTGAGTTTTTATCAGCATTGCAAGATTAAGATTTTACCTTTCAGTTTTATCAGTATTTATTTATTTAAAGAAAAGCACACTACAGAGAAAACTCCATTTACAGAGTGCTATAAACTACAAACACACGAAGAACAAAAGACACAAAGAGTAAATAAAAATTGCGCTAGAAAATAAAAAGTTGAACACAGAGAATACACAAAATCATAAAAATTTTGAAAACGCATATATAATTGATAACGAAAACACATAATCACAAAAATATTAAAACAAACTATGATTCTAAAAGTCGTATTTTTAAAAAAAAAATTAAGAGACCATTTCCAAAACGCAAGGGTTAAAAAGTCAAAACACACTAGCACCGAATCCTCTGAAAACACACCAGGAGTTTAAACGTTTAAAGATGAAAATGCATACTTGAGATAAAAATAAATTGCATCACTTAAGATAGAAATAAATTGCAACACGGCGCCAAAAACGGAGCAGAAAAATTAAAAACATTAAAAAAATGGTCGAATACATAAGAACACAAGTTCATCAGAGAACTTGTTATAAATTTTATATAACGAGAACCTGTTAATATAATTAAATTTTGCATATACATTTGGAAAGGAGCTTTGGTTCCTTAAAAATCTGGCTGGAACAGCGAAATCTATAGAGCTCATTATATCATTAAAATCGATCGAACCATTAATAATTTTATAACAGGAAAGAACGCAAGGAACATCTCGTCTGGAACACAAACTAGGCATATTAAAGATATTACGTAGAAGTGAAGAAGATATATCCTGCAAGTAAAATCCATTTTCCTTCATTTTTCAGTATTGATAAATTAAGATTTTGTATTTGAATGTTATGAGTGTAATTAGATTTTGTAAATAAAATCTAAAGTGGGAGGATGTTGTGAATTCCCCAGTAAACTGGATACCCCAGTAAACCAGAAAGGTTGGAAGGTTCGTTTGTTGACCCGTAGCTAGATGCGAGTGTTGTAGACTTTCCCTTTTTAACCTTTTTTCTTCAGATTGTTTCTTGCTTTAAGCGAAAAAGTCAGTTTTGTCCATGACGCTCCAGGGTAAGGTGTCATCAGTGGCGGACTGGCCAGGTTGCCTGATGGCAAGTGGGTCCCCTTATTAAGTCAAGATGGGGCCCCAGAGTTGTGTGTGAAAAAGAGAGAAAGAGAAGAACTTCTTTTTCCTAGAAAATATCTTGCGACCTTTCTGAGCAACGATCTTTTCTTTACAAGGCCGGAAGCAATCACCGCAAGATTTTTATTCTTCTAGGAGGCTCCCGGCAAGAAGTGCGACCCTTGGAGGTAGCTAAACAACTTACTTTTCGTTGTTGTTTGTGCATTTTGCTGTCGTAAAACTGATGGATGAGCGAACTCGCCTATTTTCTAAAGTAAAAAAAAAAAAAATGTCTTCTTCGGGCTGCTAAAACTGTAACAAGGGAGGGGGAGGGGTATCACGTAATTTGAGGACTAAAGGACATCTTTGAAAATGTTCCACTTTTCTGGGATGAATTATGTAGTTATATTACTGAAATTTCGAAGCTAAAGATCAGTAAGACCTTATTAAGAAATTCATTGTGAGGCCGAGGTGGCCTAGTGGTGAGGTCTCGCCAATAACTTCTAAAATATATATCGCACGAAAGTTATTTTTACACCAACTTAAAGAGCAATAATTTTAAACGCAATTTGTAACAATGTTTTCTATTGTCATAAAATTAAATTAAAACCACTTTATTGTTTCATTAAATCCTTTATTCACGTGTTTTTGCCATTGTTAATGTTATGATAAAAGAATATTGGTTACTTTGTGCATTAACTCCAAGACTGACTTGGGCCTCAGTGGCCAGGTGGTAAGGTCTCATCTCTAGAGACGGAGGGTTCCAAGCTCGAAGTTACACTGAAGATCTACTGTGTATGTGGGTTTGATGCATGATAAATCGTACGGAGTACGTCAAACGTCTCCCGCTGGTGCGGTTCGGAAGTTTGGCTAGCTCAGGTGTTGTCCTCGTCATTTGACCGCGGTTGAAAATTATGAGGTCAGTCCTAAAATAGCCCTCGTGTTGCTTAATATAACTAAACCTAAACTAGAAGAAATTCATTATCCAAGGAGAATTTGGAATCTATTGAAAAGGAAATGGTAGATGATTAGAATGTTGAGTAATTATTGACAGATTTGCACAGTCATCGTGAACTGATTTGCCACTTAATGAAGTGGACAACATGTAATACGCTTCTGTACTTTTGAGTTGCTAATATTTGACAATAAGAAGTATTCTTTAAAAAAGTTGGAATTGGTAAATAGCTTAAACTTAGTTTCAGTTTGGTTAAAAAATTCTCAAAATTGCAGTACAGTTTCAAAATTACAGTATGCAATACAAACTTCAAAATTATTTAATTTTCTGTTGTAAAATTGTATTTGTAGTTGGTATTTCTTACTTCCAATCACATGTATAATACGTGTATACTGTAATTACTAATATATATAACAGACTTTTAGATTAGGAATAGATTTTAATAAGTTACTAAATTTAATTTATTATATTTGTAATAAATAAAATTAAAAAATGTATTTAAGATGGCATGCTGGATGTGATAGGGCCCCCTTTATTCATGGCAACCATTATATTTAGACCCAGTCCGCCACTGGGTGTCATCCCTTTTTGGGACTCAGCTTGGAAGTGTAAGCAGAGATCTCAAGTGGCTTGGTCTCATTGAGATAGGTACACGTATAGTGAGATGAAAGTAGGGAACTCATGTGCACTCTGTTGAATGTTGAAGAGAAAGGCACATTATTGTAAGAAGAATATATTTATGAGTGTCTAATGTTATAGATTAATGTATCATTATATCTGCTGAGTATAATCTATTCTGTATGCAACATCATCTCCACGCCAACAAGACAAATAAACAAGCGTTTACCGACGACAGCTTGTCATCATTGGATTGGAGTTAAGTAAACTCTCTCAGTTTTACATTTTTAGAAGTCTAAATATATTATAAGAAATATTTCTCCTGATAACTTGTGTAAAGGAATTTGCACACTGAGTGAAGGGGCTTATCTTGCATATGGCCTGGGTCTCAGGTTACTTGGGGTAGAGATGGACAGGGTCGGGAGTTGCTTTAATACATGTTTATTGTATGAGGTTTATTTACAAAGTGACTTATTATACAAATGAGTAAGATTATATACAAGTAAAAGAATACGCACAGCGCCACCTATAACCCTTGGGCACTGAATTCCTAACACTGAGTATCTCTCATATAACCCTGTTTTACTTTCTCGCATACGAAGTATACAAAGAGAGAGTATTGTAATCGTCAAAAAATTCGAACTCGAGATTTTGACGAATCTCCACGTAATAGACCTCCCTGAGTCCGAAAAACACAATTTTGGAATCATGTCTGTCTATGTGTCTGTCTGTGAACACGATAACTCAAAAACTATTAGAGGTACGGGGATGAAATTTGGTATGTGGTCTTTAATCATAATTTGTAGGTTTCTATCAAATTTTGGACAAAATTTGTGAAAGGGAAGTCTGTCTGTCTATATGTCCGTGGTCATGTGAACACTATAACTCAAAAACTTGAATAGCTAGATGGATAAAATTTGGTACACAGTTTTATCATCATGAATGTATGTCCGTATAAAGTTTCGGCTCAAATCCGTCAAAAAGAGGCGTTCAAATTACATATTCATTTTTTTAAACCGATTCTCATGCGCATGCGTACTGTAGCAATCTGTGCAAGCGGAAGGATTACGTGACTTTGTCCTTGACGCGGCAAGAGTGGAAATCGGTAGGCATTTAATCGGTACGCAACTCTTTGAATTTGATTCTTTACCTAAATATTTTCTGATAGTCATTGGATCCTGGGTTGCAGTAGGTTCGATTTTTTTATCCCCGCAGGGGGAGGGTAAACAGCACCTATTTGGGATGTGCACGAGAAAGTTTTGGGGAGGCCACTCCCGCTGGTTTAATTGGGAAAGAGGGTCTCCCCACACTTTTGACAGCGATCTTAAGTGGAGTTAGAAGTACTTAGAAATGAGGCTCAATCGAATAATATAATTTTACGTGAGCAGTATTTGGTAGACTTTTTTTTATTGAACATTAAAAATTGTAGACTAATGAAGAAATGAATAAGTAATTTTTGTCAAATATTTTCCTTAAGGTTCATAGAGATGATTACTCTGATGCTAAAGAAGAATGTTCGATCACCCAGGTACAATTTTAATATTGAAAATCTTTCTCTATACATTTTTGATTATTCTATATATGATACATTATACATGAAATGTACGACTTATATAAATCAGTTACAAATCTCATTCATCAGACGTATGAAACTAAAAGGAAAAGCTAATAAAAGTTAAAACATTTTACAACACATCTATCGATCTTAATATAAAAAGGCCACATTCGGCATAAACGGATTGAGATAAGATCTGACTTGTTTTTTAAAATGTTAATTAAAAGTTGGCTCAAAAAACAAAATCATTGTAGAAAAAGATTTTTATGTGTGTTTCTTGATTCGGTATAAACAATACAAAAGACATACATTTCGTAAATTTAAAAATGAACTTTGAGTCGTTCGTAATTTCATTTGTCGGATATAATAAAAATTGACTAAAATTAAATCGATTGCCTTATTGAGTGAGTATAACGAAAAATAACCCGAATTCCGTGTTACATTTGACCACCAACTTGTGGCTGTGTTACATTTTGCTTAAATCTCCTATGATTTTCTTTGGAATCAGCTACCCCAGCTTCGACACTGGATTCCATCTAAAAATCCTCATCTATGCTGGCCCAGTGCTCGCTAAATTTTACCTCTTGAGGATCAAAAGTCCTTCCACTGCTATGGGATGGAAGTTTGGACGGGACTCATATAGAGTTCTTGTCATCAGACCATGGAAAATATTTATTGCCTTCGCGTAGCTTCAAAACGGTACGTTAATCGAACGGAAACCAAACTAAATTAAGTAAAATTAAAATTAATAATAATATTTAATTATAGGAAATTTCTTCAAAGTATGAATAATGACCTGTTACAGCTGAATAATTCGTCGCTTTAAGGTTGTAATAGTTTTCATCCATGTCTATGCTTTTATAACTGAGTATAATAATTTCTCTCTGTTATAAAAGTTTAAAAGAGAGAAATTATTCAGCTTATAACGTTATAATTTCTAAAATCATGATGTTATAGTTTTTAATAAATGTTGTTTCACCGTGATGATGTTGCACGCTAAATCATACGTAGTGGCCAAACGTCCTCCCGTTGGTGTGGTGCGGAAGCTTGGAGAGAGGGTGCCATCTCAGGTGTCGTCTTCATCATCTGACAGCGGTTCAAAATTACGAGGTCTGTCCCAAAATAGGCATCGTGTTGTTTCAAAACGGGACGTTAATTAGCTAAACTAAACTTCATCGTGTTGATCAAAAGTGTCTAATAGGAAATCAACTTATTATTTTCATAAAGTCACTCTTAACGATAATCTTTCTTAATTTTGACAGCCAGGAGCATTTCTTCACATTATTAGATTAATAACTTATTCTTATTAAAATTATCTCCATCCTTTGGCAGTTCACAAACATTTCAGAAAAATTATGTTACATTTAAGTAAGCACTTATCAGACAATCGCATCTTCTGGTAGAAAAAAAACTGCGTTAAAAATGTTTCCTTGTATGTTTTATAAATATCATTGATTCCAAGCAAGATTTGATTACAGTTTTATTTTCTGGTTACTTTTGAAACCAAAGAAAATGGAACGATATAACTTAAATTTTAAATTATAGAATTTAAAGGTGCACATTAGAAAAAAAATGTAATATCTCCATAAATAGCAATAGAAATGCTGATTACTTTTAGAGAAAAATAATTTTCTTATTATGAAAATTTTATTGTTAAACCTGAAAAACTTGTGATAAAAAATATCATTCTGCATTAAATAATTTCTCAAAATTCCTCGGAGAAGAACAACAGGCATTTTTGTTTCTGTTAAACTCTTTTTGAAGAGAAAAGCAATATGTGAACCAGATTTCATTTTTCATTTTTTCCAAATTATGATTGACATTAATATGGTTTTTGGAATTTGCATATTCATTTTCAGCAGTTTTTCATGAAATTATCAATTATCAGTAATTCAAAAAACATCACATCGGAATAAATTTGTACATATGAAACATTTCAAATGATTCAAACTATCCCTCATTCAGCAGAGCATAAAAACAACCTTGACATATATATATTTGATCTTGTTTATTAGTTTGATGAACTGTATTAGTCTCAATATAAAAAATACAGAATGGAAACAAAAATGTTTCTACGACAAGTTATCCAATTTTTCAGCTCTTTTAATTATCTTCATTTTTTTCCTTGAGAGCTTCTACTTCTTATTTTATCTTATGGGGTCTTCCAACCAATCACCGTGAAGATCTTTGACTGGTCCTTTTCACTTGATTTCTGGTTTCGCGGGGGGTAGGAGGAAGACATAAAGAGAGTGTGAGAGTGAAAAATGAACCATTGAGAGAATAGTAGTAACGGGGGTCTGAACAGAAAATTCGTTTGTCTCTAAGGTAAGCGCTTCATCTTTTCTTTTCTTTTCGTCAATACATCTATTTAATTTTGTTCTTTGAAATGCTGTTTGAAAGAGAGAGCCTTTCCGCTTGTAATTTTTGTGTGTAATCTAGTTATCGATTTAACATTTTAAATATTTTTATCAGCTAATTTTTTTCCCATTTTTTTAATGTTTTCTTGAACGAGAAAGGATTTCGTTGTTTTATATTTTGGAACAGAAGGCATTTTGTAGTTACATACTTGCGTATTAACTAGTTAATGGATTAAAATTTTAAGACATTTTGTTAACTAACATGATTTCTTTTTAAATAATTTTCTGGTAGAGTAAATCTTACAATGTTAAATAAATACTTGTAAATAAACAAGTTTATTAATTGACATTTTAAATATTTTTTATCAACTAATGTGTTTTTTTTTATGATTTTGAATGTAAAAACAATCATTTTTGAGTTATATATCTGTATATAAACTAGAGTGGAACTTGGCTAACCCGAAACACATGGAATATAATAGAAATCCGAATCATCAAGCAGTTCCAATTAAAAAAAAATCTGTGACTAAAAATGAGAGGAATGTGAGTAAAATTAAGAGGAAAACGACAATTTTTGAACAAAAAAATGTCCGTAAAAATTTATTTTTATTTGTAAAAGTTTTAATAAATAATACACAGTTAATGAACAAACAATAAGGGGTTTTCAGATATAAAGTGAAAATAATTATATATTTAAATATTTTTAAAAATAATTTCAATTAATAAGTAAATAATTTGAATAAACAAACAATACAAGCCATATAATAAAACTTCAAAATTAATGCCCCAATTCACAACTAACGTATACAAAGCTTTTTTTAATGTGAACATTTTTTGATTGCAATTTCGATAGAATACATTGTACAACAGTACAGTCCTCGAGAGAACTAAGGACCTTAAAAGTTATCATCTCTGAGGATTCAAGGCATGGAATCAATCTATCTAAAATAAAACCTGAATTATAGTCTATATTTCAACATTATACCAGTTGGGAATCAAGGGACCAAGGAAACAATTCAAATTAAAAAACATTATAATTAGCCAATTCTAATTTAACATGATTTCTTCTTAATAGCTTTTGAAAAAGAAAGGATTTGACTGTTTATGGAAATGAGATTTTTAATTTTTGCATTAAGAGTTTATTAATGCATTTGCATTGTAGTATTTTTAAAAGAAAAAGCATTTCACTTCTGATTACTTCTAAATAAATTAGTTTATGAATCTATCTTTTAGGCCATCTGTTGAGAAGAAACCTGGAAAGAGTCTGGAATTTTCCTTTGTATGGTAAGCACTTCATCTTTTCTTTTTGTCAATACGTCTGTTTAAGTTTGCTCTATGAAAGGGCGAGACTTTCCTCATGTAGCATTTGTGTATAATCTAGTTATTGAATTAGCATTTTAAATATTTTTATCAATTAACTTTTTCTTTTTTAATGTTTTTTGAAAGAGACAGGATTTTATTGTTACATATTTGTGAATAATCTAGTTAATTGAGTTAATTTTATTATTAACTAATAGAATTCTTATAAAGACTTTTTTGGAACAGAAAGCACTTTGTGGTCGCATACTTTCGCATAAACTAGTTAATAACTTTAATTAAACTAGTTAAGACTTTAAATTTTAAATATATTTTGTTAATTAGCATGTTTTCTTTTTAAAAATTTTTTGGAAGAGAAGACTGCTAGTTAAATGACATTTTAAATGTTTTTTTTTATCAACGAATACGTTTCTCTTTTAATGAATTCATGATAAACTACATGATTTTAGTGATAAACTACAGTGGAACTTGGCTTACTCGAAGCTCAAGTACGATATGAAAAATCCGATTTATCCAGAAATTCCAATTCAGAAAATCTGGATGTAAAAAAGTAGTACAAGAAGAGAAAAATGAAAATTTTAAAACTAAAAATGTCTTAAATTTTTTTAAATGCATCAGTTTAATGAATAATACATACTTAATAAATAAACAGTAAAGGTTTTTAAGAAATAAATTAATAATAATTATAATTTTTAAATAATTTCAAAAATTATTTTAATTAATAAGTAAATAATTTAATGAACAAATAGTATATAGCATTTTGAATACAAGCTGTATAATAAAACTTAAACTAAATGCCACAATTTAGAAATTACATGTTCTTTTTTTAACTTCAAAACTTTTTAATGCTATTTTGATAGAATGCATTGTACAGCAGTCAGGCCCTTTAGAGATTGAACGGCCCTAAATATTATCATTTCTGGGGGTTCAAGGGACGGATTATTGAACCAACGAAAATATTTCAAAACTAAAAAAGATATTTTACTATTTTTATAAAATCGTTTTGACTTTGAACTAACTAAAATAAATTGGAATTATAATCGATATTTCAATATAATGCCAATTAAAGAATAAAGGGTCCATAGAAAAATTCGAATGACTGATGAATTCGAGTTAAAAAACCAAGTTCCACAGAACTGAATTAATATACGCCACATTTAAATAATTTTTATGAACTAACATGTTTGCTTTTTGATAATTTTTGAAAGAGAAAGTGCTTGGTTGTTTAGTTTATGGGAATAAGCAAGATTTTTAATTTTATATGAAATATATTTACTAACACATTTTTTCTTTAATATTTTTAAAAGAAAAAGCTTTCACTTCTTATTACAATAGAAGCCCGGAAATCCGAACTAATAGGGGCTAACCTCTGTTCGGATTATCCGGGAAATTCGGTAAAATACTCTTGATATACAAAACGCAGTAAAGTGTTGACTCTGAGTGCTCTGTGAAGGTATGCCGAAAGAGCACGCAGCGATTCACACGGTACAGTGGCAAACAAGTTGAGGTTAAAAAGAAGATATCTGAGTCTGTTTGTTCCAATTAAGGCGCTGTATTCATACTTAAAAACCAATTCGAATACTTCTTTTAAATTAGGAATAAACATTAGCTTTGTTTCTGATTCGTAATTCTTATTTTTTCTTCATTTTTCAGTAAAAATTCTTCAGAAAATTTTTTAAAAAATGTTCGGATTATCCGGAATTTCGGATTACCGGGGTTCTACTGTATTTCTAAATAAATTAGTTTATGAATCTGCCATTAAAACTTTTTTCATTAACTAAGGCATTTTCCTTTTTTCAATATTTTTAACAAACTGCTTTTATGTTTACAACTTTCAATGACTTTTAAAACAGCATAATAAATTTACGTTTCTACATATACCATCAGAGCCGCTGTGCTTCCAATGTGCTTCAACTTTCGACCATCTTTTTCGATATTTTTAATTAATCAGACCTATTTCCTAATTTTTGACGGATTTCGTTTCATGTATATGGTTTGTCAACACGAAAAATCTCTCTAACTACATAGTATTGTTTAGTAACGGATTTGGAAACCCTCCGCGCTTTTGCGCATGCGCCGGGCGGAGCTATTTTAATTAAAAATAGGCGGATAGTGAAGACTGGAAGGGTGATGTTTACATTTAACTGAGCGTGATCTAACAAAGAACTCCGGAAATTCGCTCGTATGACTCATTTCCTGACACCCCTTTCCGGTCCAAAAGTGGTAGTCTCGGAATTCGTTGATGAACAGTAGTCGGCATTTTTCAATTTTTCATCCCTATTCCTTATCAAATTTGCGCTATAATACTATTTTAAATATTGGGATTAATTTTCCCGAATTTCATACGCTAATGATCTAGAGCAGGGGTTCCCAACCTATGGTACGTGTACCCCTGTGGGTACGCGAAGGACCAGTTGGGGATACTCGAATTCAAAGTCTGTAATGGCGGACACAAGAAAACATAAGGGATTTTATATTTTACAGAATTTTGTTTCCCTAAGTTCCGTAGAAAGTAAAATTGAAAGTTGTGCAAGTCCTAAACCTACCCTCAAAATATATTTTGAGGGTGAGGTATACGAAAAAAAGTAATCAAAAGGAGGTGTAATTTTTATATTTCCTTATAAGTTAATGAGAAATTATAACATTCCTTATTTCATCTGCTTTGGCGTTGAACTAATATTATTGTCAAAGCGGAATAAAATGTAAAATAAAATATTAATTCCTGCAAATGTTATTAATTCCAGTGATTTGACACTGAAGCTTACCTAAAACCTTAACATTATTGTTAGAAACTTCTTTGTATAGACGGATCGTTGGAGGGGGTATAAATGTAGGGGGTACGCGAAAATAAACAGACAAATCAAGAGGTACGCGAGGGAAAATCGTTGGTAACCCCCGATCTAGAGTCTTACGTTTGTTGTAAGTAGAATTTGTGTTTCGAAATATTCTGTTTAGAACAAAGTTGAGAATCTTGTTTATTCGTAAAACAATGGTTCTCTGCCTTTTGGTTTAGGGTTAATCGTGCTCACTTCCATTAAGCTTCATTAAATTTTGATCCGGCAAGATTAACAATTTTAAATTATTTAATATCATGATAAATTTGTGCTTGTTTATGTATTTGTCTTCTGTTTCTAAAGGGTAAATTTCGTTTTGTTGATAGCAGAACATACCTTTCCTTATTTTGTTTTCGATAATTAGTTTCTTCGATTTTTCTTTGTTTCTATTCATACATCACAGCTCCACTCGTGTTTCTTCAACCTTTCTCCCCCCCCCCTCCGACCAACAGGCCCCAGACATTTAAGAATAATTGACCCAGAGCGAAAGTTTTTTGAGACAGTAACTACTATCTTTTATCACAAAAAATATCGTTAAAACTAATAGAATAAGTCAAAGCAAAAAAAAGAAGTAAAAAGACACGAAAGCCACAAAATGTTGGATCAAAGAGAATAAAAACGAAACGTTAGAAGTCCACGAGTGAACTAAGAAATGCCGAAGGGTAGGAAAATAAAAAATTCGGGTGATCATTTTGGTGGGAAAAAATTGCTCAGGTTGCTTGAGGTGGAAGGTATTTCGACACTAAGGCCGGTTCTGCGAGAGGCCCTGCAAGGAGCCCCAAGAAAAAAAACATCTGACCTAGAAACCTCACCAATTTGAACATCCTTTATCAGTTAAAGCCTATGATTTTTTTTTTTGTGAACAGTACTCACGTATCTTTCAACCAAGAAGTGGATACATGACATCCGTATTTTTTATTACGAGTTTTTTTTTTTTATTTATTATTATTTCAAATCTTATAGAACGCACGCGAAAAATACGCTTAGTCACACGCAGACTATGAATTCTAGAAACACTTTTAATAATCTTATTTTACCAAAGAAGAAAAAGACAAATTCGCCATGCTTACTAACATTATAAAGCAAAATACTGAAAGCAACATTGCCCCTAACACCAGTTAGCCAGTTTGTTAGCTGGTACTTTGGGCTGTGTTTACCAGTTTGCTGAGAGCCGAGAATCATTCGTTTCATGTATAACTGAATATGCATTCACGATAAGATAAAAATTCGAATTTCAGTTTTCTGCTCATAGATAGCTGAAAAGAGGTTGATGACAATGCCAAAAATGAGCTTCAAATGGCATTGATCTGTGAAATTCAGATTTAACAATTCAAGTAAGCTGATAAGCGTTATGTATCTAAAATAACATCACCGATAATATGAACTATAATATGACTCAAGTAGCATCTTATTAAGCGCCTTTTTATTTTTGTAGGAATTTTAGGCTATAAATTGAGAAATTCGCAGTTTATTTGAATATTTCACACTTTGCTTACTTACCATGCATCGTTTGTTTAAACCTTAAGAATGAATCAATTAAATAAATGCATGTATATTTTTTTAAAATCAGAGTAATTTAACTATTATTTTTTCTTGATTTTCATTAAAGGCTATCCAAGATTATCCTCCTAGAGGATTTAGTTATTCTAGTTTGCAATATATATTAAGAGATAGGGATCTACAAGAGGCTACTAGTTTTATGAAAGAAATTGAAGAATGTATTAATAGAATCAGTTTAAGAGGAAAGTAAAAATTCAGAAAAAAAATGTTTAATTAAAAGCGATAAAGCAAAATTTGAGAGAGAATTTTTCTGGAGTTAAAATCACATGAAAGCCATAAAAATTAATTTTTATTCCTGTTTTTCAGTGATAAGATTAAAGGATTTTAGTAAAAATTGTACTCAGACAAAGAGACCCAAAGAAAATAAAACGAATGAAAGTGCAAGCTACATAATTCCTACAAGCATTTTTGAATAACTTCGTGAAAATTTAATTAAATAATTTGCTTATTACATTTCTGAATTGAAAGGTAGTTTTTAATAAAACAATTGCAATGAAAGAATTAACTTTCTTAAATTTATATCCAAATTTATTTTTAAAAATAGTTTATTTCTCTATTCCAGACACGCATCGATGTATATTTATGCAACTGCGTTTGAAAAATAAATCGTTGTGTATTTAAATGTTATATATATATATATAATTTTTTATAATTTCCACACTCAAAATCTGTGTTTCTCGAAACATCCAAAAGCCTCGTTCATAATCCAAATGTGCTTATAGTAAAAGAAAAATTTTGCATCGGCATTGGTAGAAATTTCTTGGAAGTTAAATGCACAAAACAGAAGTATATACTCTTTGTACCTTAAATAATGGAAAATGTAACAGAAAAATGAAAGAAAGATTGTGCATCACAAACAAGCTAAATTGACTCCTTTTTATTCCGCATTACATATTTTCCCAACACTAAATATTTATCAAATTAACTGATAATGAAAACAGCATAAGTATGATAACATACACACATTTTTTGGCATAAACAGAACACTCTACGTTGTGTCTGGAATGCAAAAAAAAAATTATACTTCCTTCCGACGAGCATTGGTTTCCATCAAGATATAAGACGCAAGATTGAAAATAATTTTCAATTACATTTCTTATCCTTTAGTTTGATAGGAAATCGTAACGATCGGTGGGCATTCTAAAACGAGCTATACAAAAGTTCATTTTTTTAAGGAAAGAATTTACTACAATTTCTTTTGTAATATTTACGCGACATCATTTAATCGTTAATATTTTTACAGTGATTTTTTTAAAAAACTGTATTCTCTTTTGTTACTGAAGTAGACTGAAAAATAGATCAAGAAAAGAATTTATCTTCTTGCAGACGAAATTATTCCGATTAAGCAATCGAGTTCTTAATGATTATTTCAAGTTGTTTTCCATTTTTGAGTTCTTGGAGTGGTTAAAGTACTCCACCAAGATTTGTTTCGTCGGAAACAACTAATGTTTCTAGTTCCATTCAACGTACTCTTTTATATCAATATTGCTGAGAAAGTTAAGGATTCAATTCAGCATTGATTTACTTGCAAATTAAGCTTTCACTTATGGTGCTCAAGAATAGGGCTTCAAAATCTATTAAGATAACGTTTCATTTATAGATTCTCTATCACGAACAAAAGAGCCTTGTTTGCTTTCACAAAATGTTCATTTTTTTTCTTATGCATGGATCTTAATCTCATTTCTCTATGTGTAAAACATCTACCTTCTGAATATAAAAATTAAAGAATTTAAGGTTAAATAATTTAAGCAATCGAATAAGATCATTTTAGTTGTTGGACCACGGTGTTTAATGTGTTCCAAAACCATTTAAAATTTCTTTGTCTGTATTGCTTTCGGATTGAGAGACCAGAATATCAGATAGGTGGAATTCGGTCAAGGATCTTCTTAGAGCCCTAAAGGAATTTGAGAAAGATAGCACCGAAAAATGTTGCCTCAGGTGCAAAGGATGTTTCAGCGATGAAGAAACGTCTAGTAAATTAATGGATGGGCGAGGTAATAAGACCAAAGGTGTGCCCTTTTTCGAGAGCTCTGTGTTTCCAGAAGATAAAAATTTGGGTTAACTTGTCCACAAGGCAGCTCTGAATTATTGTCGAAGCCCTCGAATGTTGTGAGAAATAAAGCAGTAACTGATTCTTAAAATCGTTTCTATCACACTCTTTTGATACCCTAGAGGGAAGGAAATCTTTATTCTGACATAAAAAGTAATTTCCTGAAGTTTCCTTTTTGAACTTTTATTTTTCAGTACAGTTACATTATGAGAGTTACAATAATTGTCTTCATTATTTGTTTAGAATATTAAATGAAACTACTCGATTATAAAACAAATTATCTGAAATTTTCTATCCCTGCTTTGTGATCTCGACTCCAGAACCTAAAAGTTTCTCAAAATCAAAATTATAATTTCATTGCTGATTATGGGCAGCTTCATAGTTCTGGTTTAGTGGAACTATGACACGTGAGAAGATTATCGATCTTGTTGTTGTGTATGTGACACCACAAAGTTAAGTTTTATTTGTATCCAGTATAATAAAAATGAACAGCATTCAAGTTAAAAGAACTAATTGCAAATTATAATTATAAAAGTAATTTGATATTTGCCGAAATTAACCCTTTAAAGGGCCATTTTTTTCCAGTAGTGGTATAATGAAATAACTTTGGGATTAAGATTAATTTAAGAAAAGAAATTCAGTTAGCTTATTGAATGACTTTTTTTGTTGATTAATTTTATTAATTAATAATTAATTACCAAGTTAAGACACTTCGTTATTGTTCTAGTTAAGAATTTGGAACATCTAGGTTTTGTTTCATCGCAAAATTTGGCGAGAACTTACATCAACCTTTAAAATTGCAACTTACCACGGCCTTAGAAAGGGTTAAGACAATTTTTTTTGACATAACTCAGTTTTCAGAATTTCAGTGATCTAACACTAAAAAATGAGCTGGAAGTTGACATGAAAAGTTTTCGCATGGGCCTTCAGAGCTTTCCAGCAGTTCAAAGGAAACTGCAGTCTGTTCCATCCATACATGCTGCAATAGAATTGAATACAGTCTATCAAATAATTAATGATGCATATTCATGGTGTTAATAAAACATTACTAAATAATTTTGTAAAATTTCTCTATCTAAATTAAAAAAGATGGTTTGGGAGGCATCGTATTTTTTCATCCACTCCCATTATATACAGCTTTAAAAAGTAAAATAATTGCGCTACTATTTTGTCTTCATCCCACTCGCTCCGAAAGACTGGCTCCCCGGTTGATATATCGTCCCACATATTTACGGATCCTACATAATAGGAAATGGGGTCGCTTCTCACTGGCTCTTTGCGTCACTTGACTTGGCTTTCTTCTTAATGATGTCATAGTGCCGCGTTTAGGCGAAATTTTAATTTCTATTTTGTCTTCGGCAATCGCATCATGGAAAAATAAAAAATACCTTCTTATTATGATTATTTGGATATTTCTCAAGAGAATCTTAAATACATTTTTAGAATAAAACGAATAAAGGACAAACCTTCAGCATTAGTAAGTACTGTTTAGACGTCATGACGTCATTTATAGAAGCATGCCAAGTCACATGACGCTGAGAGCCAATGAGAAGCAACCTCACTCCGTACTATGTAGAATCCGTAAATATGCTATCAACTTTTGCTAAGCCAGCAGCAGTTCTTTGTTGAGGGTAACGTGCAACGTAATTTCTAAATAATATTTTTTTCCTTTTCCCCCTTAAATTTTCTCCTCTTTTTCACAATTGCTTTTTTAAAGTAGTCACAGAGCACTTTTCTTCTCTCTTTTCTTTTCTTTAATTATGTCAAAACATTTTCTTTAGGTTATGTCAACTTCTTAAATTAAATTCCCTATTCAAAATTCTGATGTGGAGGTGCAAGTGAAATTTTTTCACAAAGCGGTACTCCAATATCCAAACCACGTTACCAAAATATGCTATCTCTCCCCCCCCCCTTGACGTCACTACTCTACTGAGAACCTGATATAAAATTAGGGTTTAAATTATTTGATTTCAAAACATGCCAAAAAATAAAACGGACGAAAAAAAACCTCTTAAGGCACATGAATTCAGAATCTGTAATTTGTGCAAATCAAGTTTTATGTAAGTTCTACTACATTAACATTATTAACTGGTAATTGGCAATATTAAATGATGTAATGGCAATTATGAATTGTAATAGAGTAAATTAATCAAAGATATGTAAAAAAATATGAGTTTGATCATTTCTTTTTCCCCTTTGTGTCATAATTATTTCAAAATTAAAGTAATTCTGGGAAGTGCGTTACAAACGCACAAGTAATACTTAACCGATTTTTTTTATACAACAGGGGATAACTTGAAACGTCAAGTCTCCATCTTCTCACTGATAAAAGTAGTGGTGCCATCTGTGCGGAAAGAAATAAATTTTGAAGTTCCGCTAAATGATCTCAACGTGGAAATGAGCATCAGTCAATCCTGTTTTGTAGGATTAGGTTCCTCCCGGGAAAGGCGAAAGAGCGGATGTCGCCGAAATTGCAAAATTAGGCTACGCCATGGCTAGTTTTTTTTTTTTCACAGTCTATCAGAAACATCTCTAAAATAGGAGCGAAAATGATAATAAAGCCGATGGTGTCCCTAGATTGGGAAATGATGGAAAGTTCTGAAAACATCAGATTTATACGCGAATCCAGTGGGTACACAGAGACTCCGTACGATGAAAGGCAATCTTATAATATGAAACACATTTCGCGAAGAAATTTAGATACTTGGAAAATATTATGTAGTTTTAATTATACATCTTCACAATATGTATCTAAATACATAAAGCTTAGAAATTTAACAAATAAGATTTTTTATTTGAAATCAATTTCGAGACCAAAATAATTTCTAAACGGACGAAATAGCATGCAACATGCATCAAATTAATCCTATCTATTCTGACTTTTAATTTCATGGTAGGTAGGTGGGTGTTACTTTGGATTTTTATAAATTCTCCTAGGGGGTTGCAACCGTAGTGTTTTTGGTACTATTTTGGTCTATATTTTTTGTTCGGTAACTCTCAACATTTCGTTTCTCGTCGTCCTGATTTTTAAGCTGACAACCGAGTTCATCACACATAGCTTTATTGGACTCAAGTAAAATTGTTGTGGATATTATCGATTTGTAGTAGCAATAAATTGAAAATCTGTTTTGCAGCTTTGGGTTCATCGTTATGTTCAAAGATAAAAATTCCTATCGGTAAGCCGGAAGGCGATGTTAGATAATTTTTTCAGATTTGTTTGCTTTTATTATCATAAATATTAGAGTTGTTAGAAAGTGTTTTAATATTTAAAATGAAGCGGGTTTGATTTGAGCCAAAAATGCGTTTTAACCGGGAGCAAAAGCAAACATTTTCAACTTTTCATGTTGAAATCTGAAAGAACATCCATATTTAGGGTCCTGCAGCATATTGAATATAAACAGCCGATCTGGCGAACGAGACATGGTGATTAAATTATTCACTATTTTTAACGTGCAATAGAAAGGCTAGAATTAGAAGTCATTTATTTCAAATAATGCGCAGTCAGTAATGGAGAATAAAATCGGTCAGTTGCTAAAGGGAAATACATTTCCCATCTTAAATTTATACATTTAGAAATTAGAAAGTTGAAACATTTATTCAAAATAATGCAATATCAACATAAGACGATTTTATTAAATGTCATTAATGCTGTTTTAAGTTGTTGTCAGACAAAAATTTACTTGATAGTAGTATTGAATGGAAACGAATGCACAGTGGTTTAAATATAACTTTTTTTTCGTTAAAAATATTTAAAAACTTCATTACATAGTTTTCTCTGAAGGACAACTGTTATTTGCGCTTTCATAACAAAATTTGACAATCAAAATGGAGTACTTTGCAGCGGGTCTCAATGAAAGTTAATTTCCTGATATTCTACAAACCTTACATTGTATTTACTTTATCCATTAAAACGAAATTTAATAATTGTAGCCAGTTTTGTAAAAGATTGGTTGTGGCTTTCCCACAAAGTTTATTAATAAAGAAAATGCAGTCATAAACTGCTTCAGTCTAAGTTTTAGTAAAGTCATAAAAAAATTTATGTATCTGAAGTAATCGCCGACAGTTCTGGTAAATCTTATGTAATAATTCATCTTTACAATCATACCAATTTCGGCAGTTCTGGGAATTCAGATTATGGGTGCTTTCAATGAATTATTTTCTTAAACGGAATTATATTTAATGCAATTATAAAATGCAAATATTTGCACATATGTTTGCTTCTTTCTAAGACTTAAATTGGTCTCATGGATCATGATATTTCTACTGAAAACCTAAAAATACTTTATTTCACATTGTACTGTAAAATTTTATAACACATTAAAAACAAAGTGTGAAAATAAGCATTTGTTAGACCTGTATAGAAGACAAATGTCCCCATTTCAATAAAGTTAATTTACGTTTACGGTAATTAACAATAAATAAAGTATTTTATTTAAGTGCGATTGTTGGTAATTTATTTGTTAATTGTTGTTACTGTATAATTTTATTAAAATGAGCAATTTAACATTATAACAGCAAGTATTCAACAAAATTATTTTGCAATTTTAGTTTCTTGTGCTTTCAAAAGCATATCTGTTTCATCATGTTTGCGGTAGGAACGAGTATGTAAAATAAAGAGGGTACATGCAATATCTCACACTTTTGGCACATAAATAACCGTACGAAACAGAACTATAAATATTTTATCTATAATAAAATTTCCATATAAATGAACAAAATTATTCCGCAATTTACGTCAAGTAAGTTTTCCGTATGCATACTGACTGTAAAAGGTGTAAAAATAGTTATCTAAAAGCATGATGATAAAATTTATATGAATCAATTTCAACACAATTAAAAAATGCATAACATTTCATTCATTCTGCGTTGTTTGAATGTCTTGTCAAAATTTGTCATTCAGATCCGAATTTATTATTTTTTTACATCAAATAAGAAATATCAAATTTTCTCCCTTTTACTGAAATTAAAATTGTATCGATGTTTTATGTTCACGCGCGTACGAATTGGAATGTATACCTTAAAATTAATAAGTAAATGTTAGAATTAAACAGGATGTAAAGTGATGATAATGATGAAGTTTTAAAAAAATGCAAAATCACGCCATTTATTGTAAAAGATAAACATTGGCAAACTACAATAAAACGGGAACGAAAATACAGTGTGCATGATTTTCAGTTTCATAAACATATTTTAACATTTATTTCAAAACATGTAGGTAGATCCTGAGTGTTCGATGCAATAAAATTTGCTGAACTTCGCAGAAAAACGAATTTGGAAGAGCATAAATTCTACCTTGTCATAGTAATATCCGAAAAGAAAATTAAATTATCAGCAAGGGAGCATTTTTATTTGATCTTGAACTAAAGAATGAACTCTTTAGTTAATCTTTGGTCATATTACTAAAAAAAGTTACGGCGTGACAAGAAACAACAAAAAAGAAATATGACTTGTTAAGCTGTCAATGCAATTTCTCTCCTCCCCCCTCTCCTTGGCGTCATATAGTTACTTGTTTGTACTTCTCCTTTTTCGACTAAGCATGCATTCTAATGCTTTCGTGCTGCCATCTATGAGCAAAGAGAAAACTTGTTAAAAAGTAAAAGCGGATTCAAAATAAATGTCATTAATTCACTACAGAACTTTGGGTAATTGCGAGCATTGGGAGACTATAAATAAAGACCAAGTTTGCTCCGAAACATTAAATTGACTAATGTTGTGGAAAGAAGCAGGCATTTTCCCAATTGTGGGAAAATTTTATCGCCCAACACTTCTTATTGTCTGGTAAGAAAAATGTTCTCACATTGTAATGCAATATATATATTTATCTTACAGGTGATGAGATGCAGGATTTGAGGAGGGAAATATGTTTAACCTATTTTATTTTGTACATATATGAATTCTAAATATAAGAAAAACATTTGACAAAGTGAGTTTTCTAATCAAGCATGAATGCATCAAAATTTACAAACCATATGTCAGTTTGAAGAAATAACAGTTATTACCATATTACTGAATTAGCTGATTTATATACCACAAAAATTGATTTTATTATTTAATGAAAGGGTTCAAATTATGCGAAATATGATTTTAAAAATAAAATAGATATAATTTTTAATATTCATAATATGTAAATAAGCATTTTTATGAAATTCTACCATTGATTTATTGTTTTTTAAGTTGCTTTTTAAACTACAAGTGGTAAATTTAATCATGCGATGAAATATAAAGAGGGAAAACATATATTTACATTTTTATAGGGGTAAAAGTGGACATAAGGAGTCACTGAAAATACATGCTGAGCAACAGTCGATGGCTTTAAGTAACAGTGAATTTCTCAAATTAAACCTTTGCTTTTAATATTTTAATTTTTTTCTACATAAGAGATAATTATGTCAAATGTACCTTTATTATGTCATTTGATGTTGGATATATGGATGAAAGTTTGTCTTATTGATATATAGCAGCCTGTTTCCATTTTCATTGCTGTGTTGCAATATTTGACTATCAGAAGAGTTTATATTTTGCTAAGTAATAACCAAAGGGGGAATACATCGCTGCTTTATTTATTTTTCTGAAATGCAGTACGTCTGACTAAGCCCAATTTTACTACATCAGATAATAAATATCTTTTGCACTTACTGAAAAGTTAAAATCACAGCCTAATTTTTTTAAAAATTTGATTATATAGAATACTTTGATAGCTGTTATATGCAGTGGAATTTTTGATTTAGGTGGGAAGGTTATTCACTGTTGATTAAATCTTTCTAACATATTTTTGTTCGATAAATGTTCGTTTTCAGTCGATAGGTGAAATTTTCGTTTCGTGTATTTTCCTTTTTATTACATTTTTACCATAAAAATGAATATATAGATAGTTTTTCTTCGTTTAAAATTTTCATTTTTTAAAATAACCGTGCATAATTGAAATGCAGGTTAACTTTCGCAGCGGAGGAATACATATTTGAATGGATTTTATTTTCCTCGAAGCATTTTTGAATAACTTCGTGATAAATTAATTAAATAATTTGCTTATTACATTTCTGAATTAAAAATGTAGTTTTTAATAAAAAACTGCAATGAAAGAATTAACTTTTCTTAAATTTAATTAAAAATTTAAATCCAAATTTATTTTTATAAATAGTTTTTTTGTGTTCCTGACACGCATGGATGTATATATATATATCAAAACATTTATATATATATATGAAAGGTTATCGTGGTTGTAGTCAGTAAAAAGCCGAGTTATAGTACAATTTTCCTTTATGATGGGAGAGTGACGGAATGTACGTACATCTTGGTTTAAGTTTCAAGTAAAAAGCGAACAGAAAATACCTGCATTTCCTCAGGTAGGGATTTAACATATAGACACGTGATCAAAGTAAAGGGAATAATAGCTATTTTTAGTAAATTATGTAAGTGCTTTTGGGAAAAGCATAGTGGCAATAAGTTGCTGATTTCGCAATTTGTATAGACGCGTGGAAGTAATTAGAATATTCTTTTAATAATAAATATGCCGAAACGTGAGATTTAATATACCTCCAGAGCGGGAAATAAAACGAAACTGGAGTTTAAGAAAAGCGATTTTGAGATAAATTAATATAGTACTAAGATTTTAAAATATATAATATTAGAATTTAAAATAAAATTAAGTGCGATTATTATACACACACACACATATATATACGTATATATATATATATATATTACAGGTTGCACACTTTGATAAGTTTTGTAAAAGTGGACAAAAAATTCTATTTTTCAATGTTAATTACTTTTATTGAGAAAAAAAATCACAATCTTAAAACAATATTAAAACTAGACACTAAGTTTAATAGGTTGTATGATAGGTAGGCTTGCCAGACGTCCCGTTTGACCGGGATAGTCCCGGTTTTCAAACAAAATCCCGGTGTCCCGGCCGGTTTACTTCACGTCCCGGTAAAAATTTAATTTAATTATAGATGACCAAAAAAGTCTAAAAATAATTAACTGTGAAGGATTATTTAGGATAATTACTTTGTCATTTATTTCACTGTACTGTATGAAAAGTGAAAACTATAGAAGAGTGATAGTCTGCTAATAAATAATATTGTCATCGTATCGTCTTGTCTCGCCATTCGTGACCATGCCTTCTGCTTACCTGGGACATCAGCACCAGTTGAGAGAGTATTTTCATTGACGAAAAACGCATGGACTGATGATAGGGGTTTGATGAAGGAATCTACAGTTAAAGGCTTGATGACATGTAAAATTAATATCGGAATAGCTTGTTTAGATTTTTACAACACGATTAAAAACAAAAAAGACGTTCTAAAAAAGTCCCAGCCAATGAAAACTACATGTAAATATTGTTCAAATTTTTATTCCTCATTTAAAGTGTTTCTTCTTACTTAAGTAACTTATAAATATTAAGATGTAAGAAATAAAATGTTTAAATTTTTATGCTTGTGTCATTTATTATTACCCCTGGTTTAGGTTCCTAATCAGTAACCATTTATTCATATCATTGAGAATAAACTACCCTTTAAAACACTCTAAAAACCCGTCAAGGGTGTATACCCTTGAATACCCGCGACGCTGGGGGCATTCCGATGTCCCGGTTGAACATTTCAGAAATCTGACAAACCTAATGATGGGCAACCTTTACTTACGACAACCTCTAAAATTGCATTTAAGAATTGATCGTGGTAAGTATGCTTACCACGGCCTTAGAAAGGGTTAAGACAATTTCTTTTTCACATTAACTCAGTTTGCAGAATTTTAGTAATCTTACCCTAAAAATTGATCTGGGAGCTGAAATGAAAAGTTTTGGCATGGACCTTCAGAGTTTTCCAGATATTTATAGGAAACTGCAGCCTGTATCATCCATGCATGCTGCAATAGAATCGAATACACTCTATGAAATAATTAATGATGCATATTCATGGTGTTAATAAAACTTCATCGAATATTTTTTTAAAAAAAATCTCTTTATAAATTAAAAAAGAAACCTACTTAATTCTGTTTCGTTCGTGAATCAAGGTATATTTTCTTGAATTTCTAATACACCGCCTCTACTAAAAAGATCTAGGAAAAGCTTTACACCAGATGACATTCAACGCATATGAATGTTAAGCTTTTTAAAAATTGCTCTCTGATGTCTGATTTCAGCTCTCTGAGAAATGGAAATTTATGATTTTTGATAAGAGTTATTATTTTGATTTTTTTTTTTTTGCTGTTTGAGCTCTTGGTATATTTGACTGCTTCTGTATAAAAGCAAATTTTCTTAAAAGCTGTAGAAAAGTACTTTTCATGAAAGCAACAATTTTATTAAAAGTTAGGAATGAGTAATATGTATCTGTATTAGAAACTAAAACAATTTAAATAAATAAAAAAGGGATTATATATTAAATGAAATAGCGTAATATTTCATCTAAAATGTAAGGAAATGTTGATTTAAGCCTTTTTGTGTAAGCTCAAAACGACTATCATTGTCATGTCTTTTCTTATACGCATGCGCTGAAAAAAAAGTCATAAGAAATAAACTTTTTACTTATTTGACGAAATGAATGACATTCAAAGTTCCTAATAAAGTAAAGAACCATGAAGAGACGCCCTTCCCTGCCACAGTTAACACGGGCTCTGAGGCCTAACTCATAACAGCCATCATTACGAGCGGCACATGCGCGATCCCCTCCCCCATTACAAGGATACGACTCGTCATCTGCGATGGGACCAAAGAGCACCACCACCATTATTGTACCCATCAAGAAGGCGAGATCCCGCTTACTTATTGGGCGGCTTCTCATCCCCAATTTGAGGTGCCCCCGGAGGGATTAAATAACAACAAAAGAGAGAAACATAACTTTTGAAAGTATTATTCCAGGAAAAATGGATAGAACGTAGTAAAAGGCTTTCATCGCAAATGGTTGTGGCGTAGTGAAGATAAATGGTTTGGGAGGCATCGTGTCATTTTTTCATCCCCTCCCATTATATACAGCTTTAAAAAGTAAAATAATTACACTACTATTTTGTCTTCATCCCACTCGCCCCCAAAGAGTGGCCTTCGGATAGATATATCTCTCCCCTGACGTCACTATGTTGCAGCGAACCTGATATAAAATTAGGGTTTAAATTATTTGATTTCAAAACATGCCAAAAAATAAAACGGACGAAAAAAACCTCTTAAGCCACATGAATTCAGAATCTGCAATTTGTGCAAATCAAGTTTTATGTAAGTTCTACTACATTAACATTATTAACTGGTAATTGGCAATATTAAATGATATAATGGCAATTATAAATTGTAATAGAGTAAATTAATCAAAAACATAAAAAAATATGAGTTTGATCATTTCTTTTTCCCCTGTGTGTCATAATTAATTCAAAACGAAAGTAATTGTGGGGGAAGTGTGTTACAAACGCACACATAATACTTAACAGATTTTTTTTTTATACAACAGCGGATGACTTGAATCGGTCAAATCTCCATCTTCTCAATGATAAAAGTAGTGCCGCCACCTGTGGGCAGAGAAATAAATTTTGAAGTTCCGCTAAATGATCTGAACGTGGAAATGAGAATCAATTAATCCTGTTTCGTAGGATTAGGTTAATCCCAGGAAAGGCGAAAGAGCGGAAGTTGCCGAAATTGAAAAATAGAGCTATCCCATGGCTAGTTCTCTTTTCACAGTCTATCAGAAACATCTCTAAAATAGGAGCGAAAATGATAATAAAACCGATAGTGTTCCTAGATTGGGAAATGATGGAAAGTTCTGAAAACATATATACGAGAATTCAGTGGGTACACAGAGACTTCGTACGATGAAAGGCAATCTAATAAAATGAAATACATTTCGTGACGAAATTTAGATACTTGGAAAAACTATTGTAGTCTTAATTTTATATCTTCATAACATGTATCTAAGTACATAAAGCTTAGAAATTTAACAGATAAGATCTTTTATTTGAGGTCAAACGCATAACTACCCAATTTCGAGACCAAAATAATTTCCGAACGGTCAAAATAACGTGCATCAAATTAATACTATCGATTTTGAATTTCAATTTCATGGTAGGTAGGTGGGTGTTATTGTGGATTTTTAAAAATTCTCCTAGGGGGTTGCAACTGTCGTGTTTTTGGTACGATTTTGGTCTATATTTTTTGTCCGTTAACTCTCAACATTTCGCTTCCCTTCGTTATAATTTTTGAGCTGACAAACGATTTCATCACACATATGCTTTATTGGACTCAAGTCAAATGGTTGTGGATATGGTCGATTTGTAGTAGCAATAAATCGAAAATCTGTTTTGCAGCATTGGGGTCATCGTTATGTTCAAAGATAAAAATTCCTATCGGTAAGCCGGAAGGCGATGTTAGATCCTTTTTTCAGAATTTTTTGCTTTTTTTTCGTCATAAATTTTAGTGTTGCTAGAAAGTGTGTTAATATTTAAATTGAAGCGGGTTTGATTTGAGCCAAAAATGCGTTTTACCAGGGAGAAAAAACGAACATTTTCATCTTTTCATGTTGAAATCTAATAGAACTTTCATATTTAGGTTCCTGCAGAATATTGAATGTAAACAGCTGATCAGGCGAACAAGACGGAGTGATTAAATTATCCATTATGCTTAACGTTGGATTGGGCTAGATTTAGAATTCATTTATCTCAAATAATGCGCAGTCAGTAATGGAGGATAAAATCGGCCAGTTACAAAAGGAGAATACATTTTTCCCCATAAATTTATACATTTAGAAATTAGTTGAAACATTTATTCAAAATAAGGCAATATCAACATGATACAATTTTATTAATTGTCAATATTGCTGTTTTAAGTTGTTGCCAGACAAAAATTTGCTTGATAGTAGTATTGAATGGAAACGAATGCAAAGTCATATAAATATAACTTTTTTTTCGTTAAAAATATCTAAAAACTGCATCATATAGTTTTCTCTGAAGGACAACTGTTATTTGCGCTTTTATAGCAAAGTTTGACAATCAAAACGGAGAACTTTGCAGCGGGTCTCAATGAATGTAAATTTCCTGATATTCTACAAACCTTACATTGTATTTACTTTATATACTAAAACGGAATTTATTAATTGTAGCCAGTTTTGTAAAAGTTTGATTGTGGCTCTCCGCCAAAGAAAATGCAGTCATAAATTTCTTCAGTCTAAGTTCTTGTAAAGTCATAAAAAAAGTATGTATCTGAAGTAATCGCCGACAGTTTTGGAAAATCTTAAGTAATAATCCATCTTTACAATCACACTAATTTCGGCAGTTCTGGGAATTTAAATTATGGGTGCCTTTTATGGATTATTTTCTTAAACGAAATTACATTTTCTAATGAAAATATTTACACT
>BGPR01000374.1:343409-364953 GCA_013235015.1 Araneus ventricosus
TGTAAGGCTAGGCTAGAAACTACAATACAAGTACATGAATGAACAGTCCAAAGAGTAATATTAACGAAAATGCAGTGCTTACACAATCATAATAATAACTTATTTGAATTAACTAAGGAAGAAAACTCGGTGAAACTGCAGTATTATGTTCAAAAACGAGAACTCTTCTAAACTATGTATAGTAACCAATTCTCATGGACTTTGACATTTCAGTCATGTGCAGTAGGGTTTGTTATGAAATTTCAGGACTTTCTACTAATTTAAGCAAGAAATGGGCAAGAAATGAGGGGTATTCTCTTTTACCCCTTAGTTCTGTTTTTCCATTCCAATCAAGATTTGTTACAAATCTTTTTTTTGTGAATGCTTAATATCATTAGGTTTTTTAACTTTTTCTCTACCAATGTAATTCGCAAGTAGTTTTCAACCGGGCACTAAAACTACAGCTTTGTTTCGAATGTGCATGTAGATGCAGGAAAAGTATTTATTAACAGGGGATTGAGTTCAAAAAAGGCTTCTGCGATGGAAGAAACATATTTTTGAAATAATTTTTTCTGTCTATAATATTTTAATAAATCATCATTTTATTGAGACACCTTTATCACAGGCCATTAAAAATTCAGAAGCATTTGGAACTATTAGTTTTTGTCGTGAAGTAATTGGCAGAAAAAACGAAAAACATTTTTACATTCCGATTCCCTACTTATAATATTGAATATAGAATCTTATTAATTTAGGTATGAACTCAATTCAATGAGTTTGGTGCGTACTTGGACATGTTTTTTTTACTATGGCTAATAAGCTACTATATTATATGCATTTAATTTTTGTCGTCAAATTCAAGCCGGTAATATTTTATTAGGGAAATAATTGTAGCTTAAGGAATCAGATCGCGAAAAACAGGTATTTTACAGAAGGAAATCTAATTTCCATTGACACATTTTATTTTTTGATGACGTTGAATTCACATAATCTGGCTGAAAAAAAGCAACTCTTGTTAGCGTGCCTATATTGCAAAAGTGTGACGACATCACCTATGCTCTTACTAGATTGACTTTAACCATTAACCAGATTTTAGTCAATAAATCAATATAAAGAAATAAAACATAATAAATTAGAAAACCTTTCAGATTTAATGCTCAAATTAACGATTGGATAACTAAATTATTCAAACTTTCCTAAGTATTCAGTAAAATTTAAGTCTTTCTTTCTTTTTTTTACACTCATTTTCGAAAATGTTGATAATTAGCTTTACTTTTATTTAACCGAAAATATCAACGAGTTTGCACTAGTCGCAAACATATGAACCAAAGTTTATCATGACTGCGAATCAAGAGGTATAACATGCACTTTTAATTGTTTTCGAGAATTACTGGATATGCAGATATCCTTTATGAATATTTTAGAAGATTAACAGAGCAGTGAGTTTCTTACCTATATAAGCAAACAGTTGAAATGAAACTAGTACAGTAGACGATATCGATTACGAAACATTTCTATGCTTATGTAACTTTTATTAATTTAGTATTCATATTTTATTTTAAAGTATTATTCATAATAAAGTAAATAAATGCATATCGTTTTAAATAAAAAAAGAGATAATATATGAAGTAATTTACTTAGGCATAAAATAGAAATCATTTATTAACTTTTTACAAATGTTAAGGATTGTTTATGATCATTAAAGTGAGATTTAAAAACTTTGATGTTAACAGTTTTTACAAACCGTACGAAAATAGTGTCGATAGGTGTTTAATGTCTAGTTTTTGACAGATTAAATTTACCTTCAAAAATAAATTAATTTCAGTTGATGTAAAGTTAATATTGAAGTTCCTTCTAGAATTTTCATGTAGTAAAAATTTCGGGTGCAGTATACAGAGTATCCCGTAATAGCCGCATAAAATCAGCATAGCGTGATTCCTCACAATCAGACAATGAACAATGTCCAAAGAAACGCAAATATAGGGCTCCTAGTTTTCGAGAAAATCGCACTCGAAATAAAACGATGGCGTCACATCCGGCCACTAAGAAACTTCCTTGAAAAAGTGAAAACCGCGGTGCACGCATGAGTTTAGAGGGGCGAAATGATTTTCTTGCATATCAAGGCATGTTTGTGTACGCCGTCGAATGGTGGGTTCTATGTCCGATGCGCACAGGCGCATTTCGGCACATCATAACCTAGTGGAATTTCCGCACACATTGTAGGTTTATTGGATTTAATTACCTTTGGCAGGAAAACTTGGCAAACATCTAGAGGGGCAATAGATAATGCATACTTGTCGTTCTTATAAGAGTGATTGATGAAATCTGGGGGTTCTTTCCTATGGGACAATCACCACTTTCCCAAAGGAAAATTGATAATTACCTTTACCCTACCGAGAAATCCAAGGAACATTTTAAAAAGTTTTATTCCTTGATTTGATTGTGTTCGGTGTGTCAGCTTGTTTTCTCCTCCTCCTTTGCTTTTATATAAATTTTTAAGTATGAACAATAGTATTAAAATTATTGTTTTGATGATGAAAATAGAATCTATTCATCAATACAAATACAAGTCGAATGATTTTCATTTCAACAAATGAATATTTGGCTGAAATTTTTTGATATTATACCATTAAAGTTGTAATTTACACTAAATATCAATGAAAAATTCATTCGACTCTTTTCTTAATTACTAGCAGTACGAGCACGGCGTTGCTTTGGCTCACCTTTCTATACTCTGTATGAAAAAGGTGAGCCAAAGGTGGCCATAGTTAAGCTTTGATGATTTTTCAAAATTTTCTGGTTAGGTGTGGGTGGCTGAATTTTCCTTTTGTAAAATTTTACACTTATCTCTAGCATCTATCAAGCATACTTTTCTTTGTAAAATAAAATCTGATTATTTTTAAAATACAATTTAAAAATTGTAGCTGGTGAGCCACCTTTGGCGCATACTGTTTCAGAGGTGGCCCATATATTGAAATCACTTTTAAAATGCAAAAAACCCTCGTGAAACTATTTTTACTTCCAGAAGAGTATTACAATGTTTAATACTTTATGTTTATACGTATAACAATAACTAGAACAAGAATTAACAAAAGTTTCTTTTAGATTTCGTGAGATTTTTCTGATATGGGAATAAAACTATAACCACCATTCAATAATTAAATAAAATATCTAACTTTTACTGTTATAAATTTAACAATAAATAGTAATAAGTTTTTCCAGATATTTAAATAGAAATTTTGAAAATTTCCCTTATTTCATAGATTTCCATATTTGTTTCCTAAGGTGGCCCGACAAACGGGCCGCCTTGGGAACATGGATATGGTCGCAACTTCCACGTCGTAAAACTATTAATATTATAAATTCATTAGATTTGAAGTAAATGTGGTTAAAGAGAAAGAAATAAACTTTCAGAAAACGTATCATAACTCAAAGTTCTAAAAATTTAAACACATGCAAATTAAAATTTCTTCTTACCTGGAAGTTAGGTTAGGTTAGGTTAGATTAACGTCCCGATTTGAAGCAACACGAGGACTATTTAGGGAGGAACCTCGTAATTTTGAACCGCGGTCAAATGACAAGGACGACACCTGAGCTGCCCCCTCTCCAAACTTCCGCACCACACCAGCGGGAGTGCGCTGGCCACTACGTATGATTTAGCGTGCAACAGTCCCCATACACGGCGGATCTTCAGTGGAATCGGGTTTCGAACCTGCGGCCTCTCCGGTCTCGAGGTCGAACCTTACCACTAGGCCACTACCTGGAAATTAGAACGACTACATCTCAAAAGTGAAATCACTGCATACCATGGAGGACGATCAAGGTGCTCTCTTCAAATTCAGCCACGTGCACTGCAGATATGATTTACTATGCAGTAGCACCATGTGGTAATTAAAAATGAAATTAATTCTACTTTTGGGGGTGGGCTACCTTAGGAACACTGGCCACCTTGGGCTCACCTACCTTAATTGAAAAAATATTTTTCCTTGCCTATGTTATCGATATTTAGTCGCTACAGTGATTTTTCTGCACTTTTTATGTAATACATTAGCCATAGAGTTTCAAAAAGTGGGCTTTTCATTTCAATGCTCCTTCACTTTGAATATTTTCCGAAACAAATTTCTAAATCTACAGAATTTTACTCACATAATCAATATTGCTGTTATACCGAAAATCACTCTATTATATCTGGAATATCAATTAATTTATGAAGAAATTCACAAAGAACTATAGATGTTTATCTAGAACATTTTTACTTATAAAATTTGCAGGGTATGCGTTACATAGAGAACTGAAATTTTTGCTATGAATGAACACCTATATTGTCTTTAAATCTTAGTTTCTGTGGTACGAATGAGAAAACTTAACCAAAAATATAACTTAATTGGTGAATAAATAAAATGATTAGCGCATTCCTCAGAATTACCATCCGATATGGCTTTGCTTTATTGACAATTTTGTTGAATAGTTTAAGAAGAAAAAAATAGTTTGTTGGTTTGTATATATGTTTGATTTCAAATGGGTATTTTTAAAACGGCCGAAGTAGGGAAAGGGGAAGGTTGTTATACGCGAACCGCCTAAACATTTTTTTATTTGTTCAGTGATAGAAAAAAAAATTATTTAAAAAAATAGCAGAATCTTTTTGTAGTTTATTTATCCTAAAAAATATAATTGACGTTTGAAGAAATATACTTTAAAGTAGAAAAAGAAACAGTTTCTTAAAATTGTGAAATTGATACAATTAAAGAAATTGTTTTCCCGAACTGCACTGCCAATTTCTCAAATTCAACCACACAATGTGTGAATCGAAGGATGACATTTTCTGCACTGATCGTGTTTTCTTTTTTTTTTTTTTTGTTTCCTCACAAATGAATACGCAGCCTTAGTTTTTGTTCTATTTGAATCATGTCTTTAATGTCCTTTTTATTGCGTCTTTTTGGTTCGATTTGTTTCACATCCATTTTATAAGGACTATCAGTTATTATAATTTCTTTCTGGGATATTCCTTAAATTCGTGAAAATAATCCCCTTGATTTGATTAGTTCAATCCAAATTGTGTCCAATATGAGCAAATTTTGGACAAAAAAATCATCTAACTTTATCTTTAAGCCATTTTAATGAAATATAAATTATAGCCAACCAAGTTTCCTGTCTAAGAATATAATAGCATATTTTGCTACTTACTTTAAATCAAGAGTCTATTTAAATTAAGAGTTATTAGTTTTTTCGTAAAAATATTCATTTTGATGATATTTAAATCACTCACTTGTTCTCTAATTTAGCCACGTAGCACTTTCTCTAAAAAATAATTCCACAAACCACATTTACATCGTTGCAACAGAAGTTGTCTATTTTACGGCCCAAATATTTAATAGAATTGAGGTTGCAATAAGGCTCAATCTAGACCGACGGTCCAACTTTGGCAACTCTTCATTATTTGCAAGAAATTTCCTTAATTTCGTGAAAATAATCCCCTTGATTTGATTAGTCCAATCCAAATTGTGTCCAATACGAGCAAATTTTGGACAAAAAATCACCTAACTTTATCTTTAAGCTATTTTAAGCTATTTTTAATAAGTTGTAGCCAACCAAGTTTTCTGTCTAAGAATATAATAGCATCAAAACTTTAAATCAAGAGGCTATTTAAATTAAGAGCTATTAGTTTTTTTGTAAAAATATTCGATTGATGATATCTACACTCTGTCCCAAAAGTTTATAGTTTCTAGTAAAATATATGTTTTAACAAAACGGAAAGGCATACAAACACCAATTACAAATATATTTATTCAAACCATATGCTACTTGCATTCCACGAAATATTTAGAAAAAATAAAAATTTGTATTTCAGTTATATAACCAAATGGAAATATTAGGTGTCCCAAAAGTTTATAGAATATATGGCATTTCAACAAAAGGTGCTCAATACAATCTTCTTAATAGTTTAAAGTATTTCCATTTTTCAGTATGACATCGAATACACATTTTTCCATCGACATAAATAAGGTTCGTAATATCTCTGGTTCCAAGTTGTACCATGCACTTTCAATGGCTGTCTTCAAGGTATTCAATGAATAAAATTGCCCTCCATTCTCATATAACTTCCGAGACATAATTCCCCACACATTCTCAATTCGGTTTAGATCAGGGCTCATCGGTGTCCACTCAAGAACACTAACATTTTTCGAGTTTAAATAATTTTTCATAGCATTGGAGGTATGGATGGGAGCATTATCATGCTGATATTCCCAATTTCGTCCCCCTATATTTTCTGCAAACGGCATAAGATGATTTTCTAGTGTTTCTATGTTTTTAGGAGAATTTTGTCGGCCATCTAGAAAGGCCAAACTTACTTGACCGTTCAAACCGAAAGCCGCCTACACTATCACACATCCACCACCACTTTGATTACTGAAAAAGGTCCTGGGATCTTTTCATAAATCATGCCAATATTTTATATACTCGTCAGGTCCATCGAGGTTCCATTTTTTTCATCACTGAAAAGGACAGCCATCCATTTATCACCATATGACATATGATTACGAGCCCATTATTATCACTTACTAATGTGAAGCTTTGAGAGTGGTAATCTGTGAGCCATTTTTCCTCGTATCATATAACCAGATTCTATAATTCGCCTATGAACAGTGTTCTTGTAGATTTGCAACCGGGTAGCCCTAGTAATATCGCGAACCGACATTTTCTGACTTTAAGTCATTCTTTGTATCCGTCTATCACTGCGAATATCCGTCACACGTGGTCTTCCCGAATGAGGTTTTGGCTCATATGGCGTCTTACGAGTTAATACACGATAAATCATACTTTTAGAATGATTTAAAAGTTTCGATATTTCCTTAACAGTCTTACCGAGCAATTTCAAATGCAGAACTTTACTCACTTCTTCAGTAAAGAGCTGCGAAGTTTTAGGCTTCTTGGAACTCAGAACAAACGACCACTTTCCTTTCCTTATAACGTATTTATTAGGTTCCGAATCGACGTCATGATTACCGATACCATATTTGCATAAAATTGCATTTGTCTATAAACTTTTGGGACAGGTAATTTCTGTTTATTCTACGATTTAAAAATTGACATTAAATATACGGGGTAGAACTGCTGTTTTTCAATATAATAGACATAAGATATCTATACAGTAAGTTGCATCGAAATACATCATATACAACAAAAAATAAAGGCAAAAAACAAGATTCTATAAACTTTTAGGACAGAGTGTAAATCACTCACTTGTTCGCTAACACTTGTTCTCTAATTGTAGCCACGTGGCGCTTTCTCTAAAAAATGATTCCACAAGCCACATTTACATCGATGTAACATAGGTTGCCTATTTTACGGCCCAAATATTTAATATAATTCAGGTTGCAATAAGGCTCAATCAAGACCGACGGTCCAACTTTGTCAATTCTCCCTTATTGGGAAGAAATGCAGGAATGATGAAAGAATATTAATAAATTATATGATACAAAATAATAATAAACTATATATAATTTCCTATATTACATGTGCATAAATTTAAAAAGTAGATAGCTATTTGTTAGTGCTGTATGCAATCTGTAATTGAGAATAATTACGTATAAATGTTGTAATTACACATACGTTTTATTTCATGCATGTGGGATGATGCATTTAAATATGACAGCAACTGAATTTGAACCGAATAACATGTGGGCTAATATGATTGAACAGAATTTTCCTTTTGAATAAAAGTGAGATGACGAATTTTAAATTTGAAGGAATTTAAGTGATCTTCAACGTTTTCATACTGGGAAAAGAACTACGGGTTTTTTAGAATTAACCAGAATTTGATATTAAAATAATTTACTTGAATCCTGGTTTACTTATTTTGACCAGAATGCTTACTATTTTGCTGAAAAATTAAGTTTCAAGCAATTTGTTTGCCTATTTTTAGTGTAATGAAGCATTTAATATCTGTCGAGTATTGGCTTGTGGGTTAAATAATCGGCCCCAAAAGAAATTTTTCACTTAAAAATTTCCTCATTCATTTCCTAATTTCAAAGTAATACAAATATAGCTATTGAGTAGTTCTTAATACTGAATAGAGAAATATTGTGTCTGAAGACAAATTTTATGCACATAGCATCACGTGCATGAAAAACGATAAGTTGTTTAGTATATCTTTTTAAGTCGCAATCAGCTATTTTATTTTTGGGAAATCACGAAAAAAAAATGCTTTTAATTGAAACTTAGAGAGTTCTCTAGTATAATATTTTTGATATTGCAAATATATCCTTAATTATTTCTTAAAATTAAAAGGCAATATATTTTCAAACAATTGAAAGACATATTTTTAAGATTTCTGCGACTATCTGTTGGAATTGAAAAAAAAATGTTGAAAATATAGGGGTTTAATATAGCTTTAGGACCGCATGTCTAAATCAGGCCCTGAGTTAAGTTGACTTTTATTTTGTAATAATTGTATTATTTTTTTTGTTCATTAACTGTAAATGATTCAGAGTTTTAATTAACTTCTTATTGATTTTTAAATAATTAATTCTAACTGTAAAATTCACGATCTTGTGGAAGTAAATGGTATTTTGCAATTTGGATGCTGATAGATGACAATTTGATTAATTGATAAAGTACGGTAGTAGCGCTTTGTAACTTTAATTCATTAAAATAAAACAGAGAGAATCTAGAAATCTGTAGCACTTGATATATATTTAAAAAGAGCTCTTCAAAAGCATGTTTGGCACCAATCATTTTGAAATTGCAATAATCAGCGATATTGTTTCGTTTAATATTTGAAATAGTAATTTCTGCAATGATTAAACTTGACTTTTATCTACTTTAACAAACATTTTCTCACAATTTGTTTCTTAATAGGTATGAGGCTCATACTTAAAGACAACTTTACTGCTAAAGTGAAATAAAAGTACTTATTTTGAGAATAAGTGAAACAACGAAATAATACTCATAAATGTTTGAGCTTGATTTTAAAATGTGTCCTGTGCATTCTCTTTCCTTCTTTTAAATAAATGAAGCAAGAAATAAAGATAGAATTTGTAATAGACTGAAAATTGCAGCTCGGTTTATTAGATTGCATCATTTTTTCGTACATCAAAATTATCATTTTTATAAATTTTGCAGAGTAAATTCATAAACGAGTTCCTTTTTCAATCAATTTTGTTAAGAAGCAATTTCTTTTTCATCTTATTCATGTATTTTCAATTTATTTAACATTACGATCAACTTATATCGATTATTTATATTTTAATTTAAATTATATCGGTATTAGTCGCTTGTTTGATAATAAGTTATTAAAGTACTTGGCATTTTCCCACGGAAGCACACACATCGTTGAAGCAGGGGGCACTGACATTGATTTATTGTAATATGCCAAAGGTTTTCATTGTGCCAAAGCCACGCCAAATCATGTAGACACCGATAAAGTTTACAATACTGCAATCTTTCCAACGCTTGTGCGCAAAGGACACTACTTAATGACTTAGCGCTAATGAGGCTCTGCGCAAGTTCCACAATACCGAATGGTGGTCTGAGCCCGGTACAGTACGAAGATGAAATAACTATTCTGCAATTAATTATTTTTTTTGTGGTAATTAGGCTTCCATACTAAGGTGGATTGAAAAGTATAGAGGAATTTTTTTTTTTGGGGGGGGGGGGGTATTACTTTGGCGTGGAGTGCGAAAGTTGTGTCTAAAGTATATTAGTTTATATAATTTTTTTATTGAAATCCATTTATATCTTCGTGTGCCCCAAGCGCAACGAAAATAGTTAAAAATCGAAATTTTTATGAAAATGTAATTTTTTTTCGAAATTACATTTGGCGCGGGGTGGGAAAGTTGTGTCTTAGGTATATTAGTTTACATATATATTTTTTATTGAAATCCATTCATGTCTTCCAGTGTTCCAAGTGCCCCAAAAATAGTTAAAAATGACATTTTTTGGAAATTTATATATAAAAAAATATTTTCGAAATTTCCTTTAGCGCAGGGTAAGAAAGTTTTGTTTTGGGTATATTAGTTTACGTTTTTTTATTATTATTAAAATTCATTCATATCTTCTGGTGGCCCAAGCGCCCCCAAAATAGTTAAAAATTGACATCTTTTACAATTTTGACTCATTCAAACAACAAGGAAGGGAGAAATAAAAGAACACTTTTGCCAAAATTTCTCCTGTAGCGATGTGTTTTTGTTTAGGAAAAGTCGAGATTGTGGAATAGTTTATCTTTGTCTTCGAAATAAAGTAACATTGTGTTAGATTGTAAAATATAAAAAAGTAGAAAAGGTAGTTGTGGGTCCCTGAATAATATTATATAAACAAAAATAATTTTAATCATTTAATATAAAAATAAATAATTTTTCATTCCCTCCTATACGTTTTTCCCTGTAAAATCGTTTCTTTAGCGCACTTTTAATTTTTAATTCAAAATTTGCATAAAAATCATTTTTTTGCCAATATTTAAGCGCCTTGGGCACCGGAAGAAAAAATTGAAGAAAGGTTGAAAAAATTTTGCATGTATGCTAGCACACTTAAAAGACAACTTTTACACCCTAAGCCTATTATTATATCCACACTTTGAATTTTCGATCCACCCTATTCCATACATCAATTCTTTCATACAGCCCCATAAAAAGCAGTTATAATTCTTATGTTTTAAATAGTCTAGTTTTAAGTGAACAGGATGTGATGATTTTTTGCTGCGATTTTTTCGGAAACTAAGGATTATATTGGTATAGTTCTTTGGGGACTTTTCATCCTCTGAGAGTGAGGAATCGTAGTATGTTGAGTTTATGTGCTCATTACGAGACACCTGGATACTGTCTCATAAACTCTTATCTATCGTTGACAGATATTTCGTAAAAATGTTGCATCTGATTTTTTAAACTCAATAATTTGTTTTGTGTCCATCTGTAAAAGAGTTACTAACCGAGGGAAAAAATACTGAAGAAAGCTTTATTATTACAATAGCGTTATGTTTGTGCAAACCATCATTCAATTCACCTGTTAACAATATTCAACTGGTTTTAAAACATACTTTTCTTCGGTGTCGAAAAGAATAATACATTATGAATCAAACAGAATGAATATCTTTTCTTAGATATATAAATACGAATTAAAGGAAGTTTTAATTGTGAAAGAGTTAAAAATATAAAAATAATAATAAACAAGGATAAGGAGTAAGAATCCGGTGGATGACATCATCAGAGGCCATTCATCCATGCAAATTCAAAACCAGAATAGGTTTTCTGTAGAGGAAAAAGGACTTTAAGGTCTGAATTTAATATGAATTTTCCTCTAAGGCCTGAACCTACCCCAGAATATATTGGAAAGAGAAACATTTATCCACAAAGAAAGAAATTAAAAACAATATTTTAAACGAAGTATGAAAAGAAGGGCTTAAAATCTTACCTCTTACTACAACTGTGGAGTGGAAGAAAAGAAAGAACGCCGTTACAAAAGTCAACTTAGTAAAATAGGTGTGCGCACCTATTTCCATCTAGTGAGGAATACAATATGTATGGGATTTTTTGTAGATTTTTCATAATTTTTTTGGTTTTTATTTTGTTTTTTAATATTTTTAAATTTAAATGGTTTTCATGCAGTTTTATAATTTTTATTTAATTTTTTTTTATTTTATTATTTTTATAAATTCAGAGAAGTTTGCCAGTGAGCCTTTAAAAATTTTAGAAGATGTGGTATGAGTATTAAAGCCACTTCCAGTGCAATGGAGAAATTGAGAAGTAAAAAATTAATTAAATAAAACCTGAGAGATTAAAAAATACTTTAATTCTTAATTTTAAAGTAATTTACTGGGTTGCTGTTTAACTTTAAATTAATATTTAAATTATCAAAGGCATTGATACTTGCAGAATGGTTGTTGCAGATGTTTTGGATTCTTTGGATTTGAGTGTGGATGGTATTTTTTATGATTTTTAGGTTGAGTTGGTATGATAATGACAAAGAGAAATAGCCCTAAAATTAAAGTATTTCTCTTGTTATAGATACCAACCGAAATTCTTGAATCTAAAATTTTAATTACTAGATCAAAATAATTACAATTAATGTTATTATCATTGGTTTTATTCAGTTTAAGTTCTTCCGGATAGCAGTCAATTAAACAGTCAAGATTGTAAAAGTCAAATACAATCAGGTAAGCAATGTAACGATAGGCAGAAATAAGATTACTTTTTAGGAATTCTCTCTCGAACGTATGAAGAAAAACATTCGCCAGTGCACTGGAGAAAGTAGTACCCATCGGAAGACCACGTGATTGTCTGTAGTAACAGATTCCATTGAAGAGATAATTTTCACAAATGTTAATATTGCAAATTTCTGGACATTTATTTTTATCCAGAGTTAAGGTATAAGTCATATAAATAAATGGCTGCTTCAGCTAATTTTTCATATGGAAGGCTGGTGAAAAGATTCTCAAAGTCAAAAGAGTTGATGCTATGAATTTTATTATCTTTAAGAAAGTTCAGAATTTCATTGTTACTACTAATTATGAAGTTTTCTTCTTTTTCAATTTTTTTGAGAATGATTTTGAGAATATTAAAGAAGAATTTTCGAAAATAAAAATTGTAACTGCCTGTGCCACATGTAACATATCTGAATTTTAAAGGATTTTTGTGAAATTTAATAGTAGGGAAAAGGTAAGGACATGTTAAATTATTTGTCTTGATTTTAATTTGTTTGGCTAAGGCTAACATTCTTTTGTCTAGTTCCTTTACTGCAATTAATAAGTTGATATGCGATGTTTAAATTGTACTCATTGAGTATAATCTTTTAAGTGGAATTTACACATAACACAAAAATTATTTTCTGCTTTGTTTACGATAGTGATTATAAATTTATTTTTTAAGTTTTCAATCTCCTTTGTATCAAAGAAAATACCTCTATTGATGATTTTTCCTTTTTTGATATTAATTAAATGCTTGGTTTCCATCAAAATGCGATGTTTCCAATCACAAAAGCCTTCATAAGGACAATGATATTTTCTAGCATTTTTTGCAATAAATATGTCCAAGTCTCTTGCCAATGGAATCAACCACTCTCTTTAGGCTCACCTATTTCTGAATCTGAATTTAGACCCATTTTCCATGATTTCAGGAAAAGGTACAGAATTTATTATTTTCAGATTACCTGTGATAACATGTCCCCTATCTTTATCAATAAAATTCTTGCTTTCCTCTTCATTACAATAGCAGTGTGAAATGTCAATTTCATTTAAATTTTTACAAAAGTAATTATAATTGCAGATTTGTTTTTTGAGGGTCCTTAGGTATTATTGGATAAATGTTTTTCTTTCTAATATATTCCGTGGTAGGTTCAGGCCTTAGAGGAAAATTCATTTTAAATTCAGACCTTAAAGTCTTTTTCCTCTACAGAAAACCTATTCTGGTTTTGAATCTGCATGGATGAATGGCCTCTGATGATGTCATCCACCGGATTCTTACTCCTTATCGTTGTTTGTTATTATTTTTATATTTTTAACTCTTTCACAATTAAAACTTCCCTTAATTCGTATTTATATCTTTGTACTTCGCAATTTTTTTCCTGGATAATGCAGCACTTGCGCACACCATTTAAATTGCTTCTATTATTTTTTATCTTCTAAGATAGTCAATACCTTTTTTAACATGTTCATGGACGTGAATACTATAGTATTCATTTATTTTTCAATGCGCTAGAGAGCCCGCTCAACCCAAAGGGTTTAGAGCATAATGTGGCTCTCCGGTTAACAGCATTTATTAATCTTCATTAACTAGAAGATTTGTCCCCACCTAAGATGGGCTTCTAGCTTGCCAAAAATATCTCAGATCTGATTGTCACAGATTTACTAACGAAAGTTGTAGTAGAAAATTTTATGGACATTGGCAGAGTGCTTAAGAAATAAAAAAAGAAAGAAAAACAGAAATGATGAATCAATTGACACTAACTTTCGTTTTGCAAAATATATAAATTTTCAATTCCAAAATTAAGTACGAAAAAGAACCTTTTTAACAAAAACGAAAGTATAGATTTTCAAGAAGTGGAAAATAAATTAATTCTAGTATATCTTCTATTTGATACTAACAGAGTTCCGGGTCGATGAATCAACATGAAATAAAAAAAGAAAAGAAAGTGCTAAACTCAGTTAAAAAAAACCATGTTATAACTGTTATTTGATATTAAATCATCAGGGAATCCAAACAGTATCCCGTGGTGTGTATGCTAATTTGTAGACAGAATGTCTGAATCTCTTTGGCACGTTGCCAAAAATTCCTGAGCGTTACCGATTTCGGAGGATAATTATATTAAAGATGAAATTACATAAGATACATCATTCATTTTTATTGCGATACAAATGACATGAATGCCATAGCATTCAATTTTTCTATTCAATTCAATTTATCTAAAAAATATCTCCTTTCTATTTTTTGCTAGTCATCAAAATTTTACCATCCCCGAATATTTCAGAGCGTTGATCTCTTTTTAAATACAAGCCATTTAAAAAATTTTCAAAATTAATTTCCGGTGGTTAGAGTGAAATCATTTAGCCAAGCGTCGATCCGTAAATATTTAATGGTGCATCAAAAACAGTCAAAAGAAGGGTCAGAAAAATCGTTAGATCTGAAACAAACAAAACCTAACACTCAAAACATAAAACAAACATTATGAAAAGTGATTTTTAGTATTTTATTAGATTTCGCATTCAATTCAAATGTTAAATACTTTACCTACAACGAAAGATTTAATCATATCCCGAAACATTAATTTATAGCAAAGATGCAGTCAAAGAGTGTATATTAAATAAAAAGTGCTTTTGGTTCAGTAACATTATATTAAAGATTGCAAACAAATAATTCGGAGAGGAAATTATTTAGTAATAGTAAATAAAATTAACAGTTTAGTAAAATCGTAATCATGAAGAACCGATTGGATGAGGGTCAGAATGATCTTCTATTTCCTTCTCCTGATAATTTCATTGATTTCCGTTGCACCCTTTTTTACGTTTCATAATTCTTACTTCTGGAAATTTCACTTCAATAAACAACAAAAAATGCCTTTCATTATTTGGTAGCTCATATTACTATCTCAATGAAACTCAAAGAGTCAATATCACCAGTGGCGGCGAGTCGGGAGTGGGGGGGGGCGAGGGAGGAAGTCGGAAGAAGTCGGAAGAAGTCGGAGAATTTGGAAAAAAAATATAAAGAAACAAGTTTCAGTTTTGGAGAAATCTATCTAAATTACATTTCCCCATTCTTCAAAGTTTTTTGTACTAAGGGGTCTATTCTGGTACCCCCGGTTGGGTTGGGAGACGTCACTTTTTCCGTTGTTAACGGCCGAGAAAAGTGACGTCCCCCCCCCCCACCGGGGGTACCAGAATAGACCCCTATATCTCGCGAATCTGAGTTTAGTAATATCTAATCTACAATACAAACAAATATAGCCACGCCTATCTTTATTATTGTAAATAGATGATAAAAATCTACGGATCGATTTCAAATGATAAACAAATAGAACAATCCACAACAATCTTAGGAAATACTAATAAATACACTTAGGTCATTTAGAGCAATATAGAAATAATTGGATCTGGTTCTTGAAATATTCTTTGTAAATATGCTTTACTTTTTTTATGTGGCTCTGCACAGGAAGTATATAGCGAGGAGATTTATCTCTTGTATCCTGTATTTGCACAGGTCATACGAGTTCATCGAAAAAATTTAGATTAGATAACTTTTGGAAAAGCTTTCTTGTTTCACACATATCAGCTATGCCCAAAAATTGAACTCAGAGGTCACTTATCTGAAGCATAACCTGTTGGCGCGCTAACGTTGGCGTCTTGGAGGAATGTCCAAAAGTGTGATGCCAAAAATTGTTGGCTTTTAGTTAGATTAGAAGACTGTTTGGCTCCGAGCAAAGAGATCAATGTTTTAAATTAGAAATTTAGCTCCTGAGATGCTTCTACCCATTCAACTGCAACCCTCTAGTCATTATTGAGTTATTGGCCACGGACATAACCTTTAACCACTGCTCAAAAGATCTGCGTTTCATAATTTGAGGAACATTTGTTTTGCTGTGTATATTCGATATATATTCAGTTTTTTAGAAAATTAGATTTAAAAACTCTTTCCACACCAAATCTGCATTGATATAAAATTTCTTTTACGATCCAGGAGTAAATACACGCAGACTCCTATAAGCAAATAAAGGCTAAAATATATTAAATAAATTTAATAGAGTTTAATACGCGCTAAAATATATTATACCAATATACGGAATGGATTTTTGATTAAAGATATTTGACGTAGAAAGTCGCAGTTGTCCCTCTCACATTTTTTATTTCGAATCTAGCAAAAACTACATTTGAAGGGGTGTTGGAACCTCTATTCCGACAATGATAAATTTTCCATTTCGACGCACCTTTTCTCAAAATATGTTATAGATTCAAGTTTGAAATTTTTTATACGAATAAAGTATATATTTCTAATTATACTGAAATTGGTTATTTTAAAAAAATTCAAAACCTTTTTTTTTACAATTTTTTTCTGTCAAAACCGACAATATGATTTGGCAATTTTCGATGTACCTCTTCTCAAAATCTGTTATAGATATTTATTTGAAATTTTTATACAAGTAAAGTACACCTTTTTCAATATAATGAATGTAGCTTTTGATTAATTTTTTATATATTTATAAAATATTTAATTAGACACAGTGAAATTTTGCACTATTTTGACACAAAACGAATTGTAAAAATAAGTTTTTGAGATTTTTTTACAAAAGCTACATTCTGCATAATGAAAAAGGGTTTACTTTACTTGTATAAAAATTTTCAAACTTGAATCTACAACAGATTTTGATAAAAGGTGCATCTAGATGGCAAATTTTACATTGTCGGAATAGGAGTTCCAACACCCCTTAAACAAATCCCACTCATGATAGCTGAACTCGAAAGCTGATTTTCTGCAACGTGTCGATTGAATGTAATTTATGATAAGTAAGATCAAGTGCACCGCTTCAATTTACCTTTGGAATCCATTCCTCATCTCACAAGGGGGACATGAGTTCACAACACAATATAAGACAACGTGTATTTAGATGAAACTTACAACTACCTTTGTCGTGTGCCCTCATATGAAAAGATTCCATTATTATTTCATTTTTGCAATCAACAACATTTGCAGAATCTCTCTTTATAAAATACCTTATTTTCTGCGTATGTATGTACGCCTGTTCCCTTTTTCCTTCTCTATGCACGCCCAGACCGTTTGGTTGAACAGGTCCAAATTTGTCACAGTGATTGATTAGCACAAGTGGCATCTAACGCCGTAAAAATTATTTTAAAATTAGAATTAGATTTTTATTTTTTTTATATTAAGTGGTAAATTTCGGCATTTTTGCCTATTTTCACGAATTTTTTGCATATATCTTAATCGGAGAACCGTAATTTTTTCTATCATTGCAAAGTCTGGAATATCACCGTTCTAATAAGAGAAATTGAAGCTTCTGTGTTAATTTCCTGATTTTTAAAGTTTTCAGAAACTTCTTTCGTTTGCAAACGATCCACGTTGCATGTGACGAAATATTACGCTTCTGCGTTTTATTTTATAAACATCGGGAAAAAATCGTTCTCTTGCATTTTGTCTCTTTTGTATTTTGCTGCTTTATTTTACAACGTTTATTTTAATCAACATTTTTTTGTTTAAAAATTTTTTATGTTTATATTTTTAGTCAGCAACTCCGGTAAAATTCTGTATGGTATAATTGTTTATTGTAAAGTCGTATTAGTTATTATACGGTTTGCTGCTTAAAAAATTAAAATAAATGTTCTTTTTCCAAACTTCCGCGTTTTCATTCAAATCATGCTGTTTTAAGGTAATAAAAAGGCTAGATTTGAAAGTTTTAACGCAACAAGAAATGATTCAAAGGTGATATATGTTTGTTGGGGGAAATTAGTGACAATATTTGGAGGAAAAAAATGGAAGTGACCCTATGAAAAAATATGAAACCCGAGCAACGCCGGGTTATCAGCTAGTTATTTATAAAATAAAATATAGAATGATGTGATTGAACAACTTGTCGACCAAGTTTGCGGCGAATGCTCCTGGAAATGCTTTTAAAATTTTTCTTTCGTGATAGCATATATTCGGGAAAAGTTTCCATTTTCCCCAACTCCATGAAATTGGAGGATAAATAAGAAAATAAAGCCTTAATCAATAACAGTTAAAAAAATCCAATTCAGAACAACCATTCAACAAATTTAAACGGAATGTTTCTAATCAAGGTGATTTTCTTGGCTATTTTTTGTTTAATAGTGCTAAAGAATCTGTAAGAAAAGAGCACTAAGAAATTTCTCACGCCACGAATATTCTTCATTTAGATAGTCACTCGGTTTCAGAAGCCCTCTTCGAAGTTTTACTACCCAGAAATGCCATGTAAAATGGATAACAAGACAATTGGAAATGCAAACTAGCAAGAATCAGATGCGAGTGTCGACAAACATCATTTTCGAGCATGATAAATTAAAAAACTAGTACATTAAGCTATGACGGATCTCTACATTTTTCTTTATATCGAGAAACTTGTAGCTTATTGAAAATATTCTGTTGCAATGCATTGCATCGGTAATTCAATTTGAAATGCTAATGATCAATGTTCCATCATTTTCATTGCAGAGCGATATTGCTTTAATGCATCCCAATTGCATTTATATAGTGTAATAATTCCTTTTGTGGAAACTCTGTTGAAAGAAAAATAACAATTAGTTTCGAAAGAATATATCGAGAGAGCTTCCTCAAGGTTTTACAAAATTTAATCTAATCTTCGTGATTTCAAAACAGAAAATGAACAGAAATGCGGAAAAGATTATTTGGAAGAAATAACTGAAACGTTTATTGCTGAAATTATATGAGTCAATAATATCAAAATGCTAGAATCTTTAAAAAAACTGATATTTTTTTTAAAAATCAATGATTAAACTTTTTTTAATTGGTAGATTTTATATAGCTGTTATGCCCAGCGTTGCTAGGGATTAAAATACTTTCATACTTAGTATTTTTGATGAAAAAACTACTTTTGTATAGAAAGTTTTAATACTCAAAATTCTTGTATCGTCTGAAATGGTTTTTAATTAAGATGAGAATATCAATTAAACCAGACGATTTTTAAACTTTTAATATGGTGTAAAAATTGTTTTTGTGAGATGATACATATTTTCGAAAAATATCACGGAAAATGCCATAATCTTGCTTAATTTCCAATTAACTGAAATTTAAATTAGCTTTGGGGCTTTTAAAAGTTGACGGTGATCTTTCTCTTCTTATATAACATATATTTATAAAATTACACAAAAATTTCATGAAAAAAGGTTAATTAGTTCAAAGTCTAACTGTTGCCTAGCAACAGAGTAGCTATAAATTTGCGTTATTTCAAAATCGTATGCGTGTAATCAATTATTTATTAAATTTTGAAAAAATACTAAAAATTGAAGGAAAAATGTCACAGATGAAAAAATTGGTATAATTGAAAAGGTAAAATTTTGAACTTTAAGATGGTATAAAAAGATTTTTTTGAGGATAATTTGTTCCAAACTTACAGCGGAAAAACAGTTTCAGTTAATTTCTAATTAAGTGACTGTTTAATTAACTTTTGCTCTTTGAAAAGTTGACAGGTATCATTCTCTTGTCTTGAAGAATAAGTGTGCAAAATTTGGTTGAAATCGGTCCAGTGTAGTGATAACAATCCGGCACCAATTTCAATCCGTCGGATTGGTCATATCAAAACTATTTTGCCTTTTCATTCCAAAATCAACTGTATAAATGATGATAAAGTGAGTGTATTACAAAGTTTATAAAAAAAAGCGTTAATTTCTTATGAAAACAACTTTATTTACACTGTTATAATTAATCAACATTTACGTATAAATTAACAATAAAAATTTAGTATAGTGTAACTAATTAAATTGTAATTGTTATATTAGTTTAGTAATAATTAGATAATGACGGGCGGTTAAGTTCAGTCGCACGTACTAGATTTCACAAATGACATCAATGATAACTTGTAATGTAACTTATATTATGTAAGTAACTTTTATTAAATCTAACTAAATCAAGCTTATCAACTGGGATCACAATAATTAGGTATTTTAAACACGCCAACCAGTCTCATTCTTATAATTATGACAGTCATCATGAATCTCTTTAATCAATGGAACAATTATCACAATAACGAGTTTAAAACGTCTTCGTTTTTTTTAATAAACTTACTTAAAATAATTATTTTAAGTAAAACAATAAAAAAAACTAACTTTGGTTTTGAAAAAATTATCGTAGGAAACAAATAGTGTTAATTGTGTCATCTGCAAATCAACTTCTTACAGAGCTACAAATATAACCAGCGTCCTAGAAAGCACTTTCTGCTTCTACACTTGTCTGTTTTATTGTCAACAAGTACTCATGAATAGAAGACAAGTATTTTCCTCGAATTCCTTCTCTTTCATGTGCAGTCATTTCCTTTTTTAATGTTTTCTCATAATGTTGCTCTTTTTTCGGTACTTATGCTCTATGTTTTCAAATCTTCCTGGATTTGCATTTGTAATTCTTTCTGTAATGTCAAATCGTTTTTCAATTACGATGAATCTAAGTTATTTTCTACTATATTATCTACGTTTTCTTTAAAGCTTTTCTAAGATATTTTGCTTATCTAGTCTTACAACTTTTTTTCGGCATAGTAAATGTATCAACAGTTCTTCTTGTATCATCATAATATATTTTATTCTGTAAGTATATTAATATTCCTGTGTTCATTTTGAATTGGTTTCAAAAGTGACATGTTTGTTTTAGAACTTTTAGACTAGGACATGCAATGCAATAGAAATAGGGACATACTTACAATTTAAAACGTTATTTCGGTCACTATGTAAAAAGAAAGTCATATCATAAAGAAAAATAAGAAAGATGGATCGTTACTCAATTCATTTCTAAGTCTAATTACCTACTTAAATCATTCTCGTACTCGTAAATGCAACATAAACATAATTCATCTATCAATTGAACAATAACCATGTCTATATGTGTAGCGGGTGAGTCAGCGTCGAACGACTCGTACGCACCACTCATTTAATAGTCCAGGCAACGAAGGAAAAATAGGGGAAAAAAATGGTGTAGTTTTGAAATTTGGCACAGTTGTAGGGATTAGTGCCCTAAACAACATACTAAAAGTCCCCGCCCGTGGGGGTTACGCGGGGGGGTACCAGGGGGCTTCAACGGGGGCCTTTTTCAGTTTTTTTTTAAATATTTCGAAAACTATGGGTTATAGAGAAAAAATCTCAATTACAAAAATAAACTACATTAAATTCCCTACAAGAAAAGACCTACATCTTTATTTTAGCGTCAATAGTTAAGAAGATATAGGGAGTTGAAAAAGTGAGAATTTTTGAAATTCCTTATTGTAATGGTAAAATCAATAAAAAATGCCGAAGTAACAACCTTTAGAAGCACCTCATGCCTATATAATAATTTTATAAAGGTAGTATTGTATGTGTTGAGAATAGTGGTGGCATCGGAGCGGGGGGGGCACA
>BGPR01000374.1:365637-436625 GCA_013235015.1 Araneus ventricosus
CAAATTTTACTTCGTTCGGTACGTATTGCTCAAACGTTTGGAGAAAGCGAGGAAAAACCCATGGAAATAAATATCAAAATTAGCTTTATTGAACTGGTGAAAGGATGCCTTTGATACAGTATAGTGCAAATATCGTTAGTTTTTTAAATCAGTGGTAATTTACGAGAGGTGAAACAAAATAAGGGGAGAAAAGGAACAGGAATACCATTTCTGGATATATTCAATCCTGATGATCTTGAATGCATATATATACACTATGTGCAAATAAAAATAGCTAGAAAAATTAGATTAAAATAACTGTCTCTATATAAAGCGACTGACAGTATCGAGGATATCTACTGTTCAGGCAGAGATCAGTGTCACTCTCAGTTACTTCTACAATGAAAACTTATATTATTTTTCTTATCAAAATGCTTAAGCAGCACTAAATATTGTTAAACTAGAAGATTTGTGCCGTCTAAGACGGCCAGCTTTAGCTCCAACAATATCTCAGATCTGTGTCACAGATCTATTACCAAAAGTTGTAGTAGAAAATCCACATCACATTGGCAGCAGTGTTTAAAAAACAGAAAGAAAAAGCAGGAAAAACAGAAATGATGAATCAATTGACACTAACTTCCGTTTTGCAAATATATACTAAAATCAGTTAAAACAAATACGGATTCAAATAGATGACACCACAAATTCAAATCTTAAGAAGAACCCTTTAACAGAAACCAAGTTATTCTATAAATTCATAGCATGAAAAATAACTTTACTTTTAACAATTACTTTCGTTTTGTCTAATTAAATAACGCAAATCAAATCTAATAACTATCTAACTCAATCTAACAAAATTAATCTAACTAAACTACTAAACCAAACATATATGTGCTGATGAGCCTCTTTCCAGCATTCATCATTCAATTTAAACTCATATCTTCCAACATTTTCACAGTCAATAAGTTACGAAATTTCAAGATACATGGACAATTTGACTTCTGGTGATATGATTTACAAAGGACACAAAACTTTGAAATTTTTTTATCAATATAAGTCTTAACATTTCTTTCGACATCTTAGATGATACACAGTTAATTCTAAGAAACTTTTTTGTAGTTAGTATAGCATCTTTTTGAAGATTTTATTGTTTAAAGATAGTTGAGGGGGGGGGGAATGTCGAGATTCCATTTTAAATATCCTTCACAGAAATAAATTTGACATTCTGACGATGAAATTACAAAAATATTCAAATTCTTATCGATAGTTACCTGGAAAAAAAATTATATTTTTGTATTGTTGCTTAAACAAATGAAATAAAGCTTATTAGTATCAACTCCGTTGCCAAATTCATTTCGATATTTATGATGGGCAAAAAAATTTCGCGTGTATTTTTAATACTCAATACGCTCTAGTTAATAATTTGGTGAAAACGATTATATATACAAACGCAGTTAATATAACCCTTGAAAGGTAGCTCAATATTAATTCTTTAACCCAGAATATGTTCATAGATGGATCAAAAATCTGAAAACCAGACGTCAATGAATTTTTGAACAAACAAGCAAAAATCCTGATAAGAAGTTGCCACGGTGTTTTGTTAAAATTGCTAAAAATTTTATAAATGTCAAAAAAATTAAGGTTTAGTTAATTTTCTCTACATAACTTGGTGACAATGGCCATCATAAAGTTCGATGTTTCGAATAATATTTTGTTCATACTAAGTAATGTTTCCTAAAAAGTTGAAGAAACAAAATCCAATGGCTTATTTGGTGTATAGCATATACATCATTATAAATGCATATATGTTCTGCTTTATATGACAAACGTATAACTAATTCTGGTATTATTTTTAATCAAAAATCACAAATAAATGAATCGTTGATTGCAAATCCACGAGGTTAATTTTTTCAAAATTGCATTTTATGCTGCTTTTCACATTCTAAAGGGTATTTACATAATGAGTGAAGAAATTACGAGTGTTAAGTAAAGTGGTATAATCTTAATATAAATAAAGTCATTTTGGGTATGGATACCTCCACATCTCTCCTAAACCACTGGACTAGGGGTTGGAATCAGGAAAAGGATCCGATAATCCGGCGGAATCCGGCACGTAGACGTCTACCGGATCAATGATCATGAAAAGATTTCTGGTAGATATCTCGCGGTTGTTGCAAAGTAGCATTTCTCAGTCAACGAGGCCAAAATCGTAGAATAGTGTTTGAAATTGCTGTGGTGTTGAGATAGTGTCGCTAAGCATAAAAGTCCCCACTGTGAGCTTCGCGAGTTACAGGTTTAAAGAGCTTCAGTTTCCGTTTTCTTAAATATTTGAAAACTATGGGTTATAGAACATCAATTACAAAAATAAACTACATTAAATTCCTACAAGAAAAGACCTACATCTTTATTTTAGTCAATAGTTAAGAGATATAGGGAGTTGTAAGTAGGAATTTTGGGAATTCATGTGAATGGTAAAATCAATAAAAAATGCCGAAGTAACAACCTTCAGAAGCACCTCATGCCTATATAATAATTTTATAAAGGTAGTGTTGTATGTATGAGAATAGTGGTGACATCAGGCGGGGGGGGGGCACAAATATATTTGATGAAAAGCCGTGATCCCTTCCTCCCCTCAATCCTTTCTCTCATAAGATCAATTCTAGTAGATCAGCAGAAGGAAAAAGAAAATAAATGGTGTAGTTTTGAACTTGGCACAGTTGTAGGGAATAGTGCCTAAACAACATATTAAAGTCCCGACGGTGGGGAGGTTACACCAGGGGTGCAGGGGGTTTAAGGTGGCGTTTTCAGTTTTCTGAAATATCTCGAAAACTATGGTTCTAGCGAAAATACTCAATTACAAAATGAAATTACTAAATTCCCTACAAAAAAGCCCTACATCTTTATTTTGCATCGAGTAGTTTAAGAATATGGGGAGTTGAAAAGTGAGTATTTCTGAAATTCCTTATTGAAGTGGTAAATGAATAAAAATGTCAGTAACAACCATCAGAAGCACCTCATGCCTATAATTTTAAGGTGTATTGTATGTGTGAGAATAGTGGTGGTTCGGGGCAGGGGGGCTATATTTGATGAACTGTCATCACACTTCCCCCCTCACATCCTTCCCCTCCACAGATAATTTCACCATGTGCTAGCCACCTGGTTCTTAGAACTAAATAGGTATATTAAGACAATATAATCTAAATATACATAAATATGATAGTTTAACATAAATCTCGCAGCATTCATTTTTCCACATTCACAACATGTTTTTTTCTAGCTAATAACATATACTACTCACTGTCTTAAAAATGTGTTGGGGAATTCCAATTACTAGAATGTATAACTCTGGGCGAATACTGGAATAACAGATTTAGTAGAACAAACAGATACAGATGTTTTCCTGTGTGTTAGAGCTCGTGCGTTATATTAACATCATTTATATATTCACAGTGATGCAATGGCTGAAAATTGTTCATTATGTGAAGATTATGTTGTGACTGATAAGTGGGTGTAGGTGAAAAGAAATGGATGGGTTGATTAAGGCAATATTCAAGAAAAGATGGGAAGACGAACTATTCGAGGACAGAAAGATTGTTCTTCATGCTCTTGGGAAAAAATACCGAGACCTCAATCAATTACAAGATCTTGAAAATGGCTGTTTTAGATGGATAGCCTTTAACATCAGTTCTCCCCTGTTTGCGTTCATCCCAACTTGAATTTGATTTTTAAAGTAAGTGCTTATGTGCTGTTCATGGTATCTGTACTAATGGTGCACCTCTAGAAGAGGGTTCAACTCGATCGAGCAGTAGAAGAATCAATGAAATTTAATTACGAACAAGTGTCCAAAGTGTTTTGCATATTTTATGTAGGTATGTATAATTATATATATATATATATATAATATTATGTTATAGATATAATGATAAAGATAGCCGCCAATTTGAAATAAAAACTTTCTTTCTAAAAATGAAGCTAGCTTTTTTCAACCACTTATTGTAATTCTCTCGTATATTCTAAGCCATTCATCCCAAGAAAAATGAAGGACTGTTTTTGTAGGAAATTTATGTAGTTTAATTTGTAATTGAGTATTTTCGCTAGACCCATAGTTTTCGAGATATTTCAGAAACGAAAACACCTTAAACCCCACCACCCCAGTGTAACCCCCACCGTCGGGGACTTTTAATATGTTGTTTAGGGCACTATTCCCTACAACTGTGCCAAAGTTCAAAACTACACCATTTATTTTCTATTTTTCCTTCGTTGACTCTACTAAATTGATCTTATGGAGAAACGGATTGGGGAGGGAAGGGATCACGGCTTTTCATCAAATATATTTAACGTAAAAAAAAAAAATCCGTTATCCGTATATGTTTATTCATTATAGTGTGATAAGTATCTTACGAATCACTATTTGTTATGTTTGAAGTTTTTTACTAATTGCTTTTAAAGTTCTGATTTGAGTGTGGTAAAAGAGTTCTGTTTTTTAAGCTATTACAAATAGTTCTTTCATAAGATTTCAATTTGTGCTGCATGTTTTCATTTTGTAACTTTTGTTTTTATGAAAATAGTTCATTTTTAAGATTTGAATTTGATTTTGCGTTATTTTAATTAGACAAAACGAAAGTAATTGTTAAAAGTAAAGTTATTTTTCATGCTATGAATTTAGAATAACTTGGCTTCTGTTAAAAGGGTTCTTTCTTAAGATTTGAATTTGTGGTGCATTCTATTGCGAATCAGTATTTGTTTCAATCCGATTTTAGTATATATTTTGCAAAACGGAAGTTAGTGTCAATTGATTCATCATTTCTGTTTTTCCTGCTTTTTTCTTTCTGTTTTTTAAACACTCTGCCAATGTGCATGTGATTTTCTACTACAACTTTTGGTAATAGATCTGTGACAATCAGATCTGAGATATTGTTGGAAAGCTAAAAGCCCGTCTTAGACGGGCACAAATCTTCTAGTTTAACAATATTTAGTGCTGCTTTCATGTTTGATAAGAAAATAATAATAAGTTTTTCATTGTAGAAGTAACTGAGAGTGACACTGATCTCTGCCTGAACAGTAGATATCCTCAGATACTGTCAGTCGCTTTATATAGAGACAGTTATTTAATCTAATTTTTTCAGCTATTTTTATTCTTGCACATAGGTGTATATATATGCATTCAAGATCATCAGGATTGAATATGTTTCCAGAAATGGTATTCCTGTTCCTTTTCTCCCCTTTATTTTGTTTCACTCTCGTAAATTACCACTGATTTAAAACTACTAACGATATTTGCAATTCATACTGTATCAAAGGCATCCTTCACCAGTTCAATAAAGCTAATTTTGATATTTATTTCCATGGGTTTTCTCGCTGCCGCTTTCCAAACGTTTGATCTCAGTTGGTCTTTATGCCTCTAAACACACCGACTCTAAGTTGCTGTTCGACATGAGATGTATGAGGAGGGACGGATGAATCTTGTTGGGGGCCCTATGCGCTGAAGTTCTTGGGGGCCCTCTGAAAGTATGAAGCATATGTGCTTGGAAAATTTGAACTTGTCAGTTATGCTTTAAAATGAGATAATTTTTTTAAAATCACAATAACAATATTTTAGTTAATAAAAAATGCTTTTTATAATTACTTTATTATTTGATTTAATTACCTAATTAATTAGTTTAATTAATCTTTTTCGATAATTAATATGCTTTGTATTCAGTAATTTTAAATTTATATGTGAAATTCGTGTTCAGAAGTATTCACATGAAATGTTATCGAAATAACTTAAGATTCATTGCATAAAAGTAAGAGTAATTCGCATTTTTCTTACAAAATCACTTTAAGTATAATTATCAAATAAGTAACTATGGCATTCTTTGCAACATTCGGCCAGTTATAAATCCCAAAATGATAATTAATTTGATTCTACATGCTGAAAAATGAAAAAGCAAGAATGACAAAAACAAGAAAAAAATATTTAAAACTTCATACCAATCGCGACTAATCTTTTCTCTTCTTTGAGGTATTTGCCTTGAAGGGCCACAGGTGTATTCTCGCTCACTTTTTTAATCTTTAGAAGTTTTGGAGGCGTTAAATCATGCACAAAACGAACGCATTTGATACAAACTCTAAAAGAGGTACGTCAAAAGTTATTCTATAAAGAACTTTAAGAAAAATAGAAGGTTGATATTAAAATCAGCCCATTCTGAAATTTGTTCAGATTATTCCATAATTCAAAAAATGCTGGATCTCGGATTACTTTGATTGAACCAATCATGATTAATTAATACAAGCGTATATACTTAAAACATTTGACCATTTTCATTGATACATAACATGATGCTCTAATATAAGGGGAATGCTGGGACATTGATACACTTTTTTTTGGAAAGCTAAAAAATGATTTTACCAACAGTAATAATTAGAATTAATAAGGTAGAGTTATATATTTGTTAATTTAATATAAGATTTCAGTCAAAATTTGGTCATATATGTCATAATAAAAAATTCATCACACTTTTTTCCTACAAATGGATTTGTTCAATCTGCACCATTCTAGGGATACATTGATGCAGGCTTTGGGCACATTGATTCTTTCACGGAAATATCAAAAATAATGATGCTTAATAAGTGTGAGATCAACAAAATTGATCCTACACTAATTGGGGAAAAATTGTTTTATCAATAAGTTTTGTACTTCCAAACAAGGTTTAAAAGTTTAATAAAGTTGCAAACTTTTATTTTAATCAAAATTCAACATTTTTATTCAGACTGGAAAAATAAAACAATAATACCTCAGAAAATAATTTATCTCTACAAATAATAAAGGAGAATGTGCGTGTATAAAAATACTTTGGAGGGAGGGAATGTGCTCCTCGAAGCCGTTTTTGGAAATTTTAATTAATTAAAAATTAAGGAAAATGTTTGCGTTTTTCCTTGATATCTTAAGAATATAATATAGTGCAAAAATAATTTTCAATGTTCCCTCATATAAATCTACCAAACTCCCAATACTTGGAAAAATCAACATAATTTATTTATTATGAATTCTAATCAATAAAATATTGTTTTCTAGGATTTGAAATACTCTATGTTTATTGGAAATGATTCAAAATAATACAATTTAACATTATAAAAAACTCAAACACAATTCTTCAAAGGGAAACTATTATAACTTTTTAGAAACTAATTATAAAATAAAATTCTAAATAGATTTTTTCCGGGATTTCTCTCAGGAAAAATCTTCAATTATTTTGGAGTAACAATGTTATCTAATTACTGTTGTTCCACATACAGCAGAGACATACTGTTTACCGTCTTCTGACATTTTACGCCTGCAATAGTTTTTGACTCTTTTCAAGATAGAAAACGATATCTCTGCTGATGAGTTCGTTTTGGACAGAGTCATAAAAATTTTCAAAACGAAAAATTTTCAAACACTAGGAAATGTAGATAAAAGCACTGGTTTTTTTTAAATAAACATTAAAAAATATTTTCTATAACTGATTTTGAATTCTTTTTTACTTAAAAATGTGTTGAAGATTTAAATTTAGGTATGTTTTCATAGGTAATTTTGAGATGCATTGTTGATTAGAGATAGATAGATTAGATACTTCATAGATTCATCTCTTAATTTGATCGGCATTACTGAATTATTTCTATTAAATCTATAAAAATAATTCAGTAATCTTCTATCACAATCAATCATTTCAAGTTAAAAAATGAGAATGAAATACAGATAAAAGTTTTTACTCTTTATTCTAAATAAAAAAAATTTACTGAACCTGAAGAAATCTTTTTAAAAAAAAAATTGAAAATTTTACTCTGTATTTAAATGGAAGCAGCGAAGTTAATATGTTGAAATTAATTTAATAAAACTATGAATGTGGTGTTAATCTTGTATAAATAAAAGTATTTAGAATTTTAAAGAAATTTTTTCGATTTTATTTCTTTTCTGAAGCTGAATGGACTTTTTGAATTCCATTAAATATTTAATGTCATGTGTCATTCAATTCTATTATGATAAATTAAATAAAATATACCTTAGTCGCGTTTGTGACGTGTTCGACAGCGTCGAACAAATGGTAGCAAAGTCAGACAGAAATACTAATATGAAATCCCAGTAATTTAATAAAAATAGGAAATATTTACAAGATATTACTTGTACATCTTTTCTTGATTATTACAATATAAGTAATTTCTAAGTCTCGATTAATAAGGATGAGAAAGTTCTACCTGTATTCGGAAACACTGATTCTAGGACGGTATGAGACTTGAATTAATCATCTGCACAAAAGTATAGACGAAAATCAGTTCCACCTTGAGAATGACGCAACAATAAGAAACAACAGTTCAATATAAGTCTCTAGACTTCAGAATAGCACGACTTCGATGCGATAATAAATATCCGATCTACGATCGCTTTCATGAAATTAAATTAGTTTTCTTCAGAAGAGCGAGGCTCTATTCAGAGAAATATTTTTCTTAGAAGTACAACGGTACTTCTCAAAACTGTGCATGATTTTGCTATCACGACTTCGCAGAACAGAGCTAATGCTCTAAGAAGTGAGATTCACAAACTCCCACCAAAAAAATATCGCCTCCACTCTCAGATCAAAGTCCGAAAAACAAGTCCTCTCCAATCTTTCTTTTTTTCCTCTCGGAGATGGGGTCTGTCTCTTCTTGTTACGTTCCCCCGGATTTTCTGTTGATAGGTTGAGAAGGGTAGGGAGGTCATTCTGTTGGCTTGTTATTTGCCCTCGCCTGTGGAGACCTAAAGTTTTCGGCCTGCCCCTTTCTGGATCAGTTGATCCGATACTGTCAACCTGCTGATATTTCATCTTCAAACCTATGGCGTGAAAACCAAACAGTTCTATAGTCTGGTTTTAGGTTTTCGTCGTCTCATTGGAGCCGTCCAATTGTACAAACTAGTATTTCGCTGGGAAGCTGCATTGTTCAAGTGGGGGGGGGGGGGGCTTGGCCCCACACAGACTACACAGGTGCTTTTAGCAGAGTATTTCTCTGGGAATTTATCTGAAATCCTGAATTCTCACACATTCTATTCCCCATTGGAAGAAGAATTCTTTTTAAAACAACTATGTAATGTCCACCACAATCTTCCTCATGAAATCTGACCAAAATTCTGCCTTGGTTTATCTCGTCGTTTTCCAGCAGCACTAACTGCTTTGAATAGCGTTGCTCTTCAAATGTGTGCAAGATTGAAAAATGCAGTAAACTTTCCCTCGATAACGCGATCTAGATGCATTTGGATAGTTAAATCATTAACGAGATTTCTTCTTTTCAAGCACCTTGATTATGATAATAAAAAGCGGTTTTAAACGATGATGAATATTCTCAAATGACACGGTGTTTAACAGAACTGTGAATGGAAAACAGAAGAACGAAAGATATTCAGTCCCCTGAAATAGTTAAATGTCTGCAGGGGAACATGAGTCTTATCTACTGAAAAGATCCATTACTACTGATGACTAGAACAAAATAAAGAATAAAGAATTTTCGAATTTAAACTTTAATCTAGTTTCAATTCTTTTGTTGATCGTACTGATGACTAGTGATATTCAATGACAAGAAAAGCACATCAATCATTCTAATCAGTGAAATGACAGCTTTCTGAGAAGTTGTTTTCTTTGTAATGATTGGGTTCCTTTCTCAAGCCTGCAGTGCATCTGGTGATCTTTACCACTATCTGAGCTAAGCTTTCACGTATGTTTTGGTTTGGTGTACACATCCGATTTGTGTCGGATAAGTCATTAGAGGCAAAATTCAGGGGAAGCGATTAGTAACAAGATGTACATTTATAACAGTTGAATAATGCATACAGACCTCCCGTTATGCTGTAAAAGTAATCATCGGCGGATTTGCTCAGCATTTTTTATGGGAAACCGGAAGAGAACTGTACCTACAATTAGGCTTTAGAGTAAATGCGGGTGCGGGAGTTAGGTGAGCACTACTCAACTACTATTAAAGATATCTTCAACGAGATTTCTTCTGTTCAGACACTCTGAATGTGATAATAAAACGCGGACTTACTCAGCTAAAATCGGATATGTGAAAAGCTTCTCAGAGGGAAATTTTCTATTGCAATATTTTTAAAAAACGCTTCATTTCGGGGCCCCAGGTGCTCACCTGCTGTGCCTAATCTTTAATCCGCGCCTGTGTATGAGGAATGAGCTGAAGTGGCTGAATCTGTTTATTGGTTGCTTTATTAATAAGATCAGGTGAAATGTGACTTTCATACCCCTCAAAAATTAACAGTGTGTACCTCTCTGGTGGAATGTTGGGCATGAAACTTTTTACAAAGCTTTCAGAAAAAATATCTCAGATCATCCACTCTTTGTTTTTTTGAGGCAATGTACTGAGTTTTGTCACAGAGTGTATCAGTACCCAGTTCCACGAGCCCCAGTACCCAGTTGCCCTTAATCAGTTTTGGAGAAGGGGCGGTTGGACACCTTCCCATAACATTTTTATACTGGACAAAAAAAATTGAAATTTAATTCACTTAGTGCGATCTTTCAGTTATTTTTATTGTAGTTGGAAAATTACACTTACCAGAATAAGCTCGAATCAAAGAGTGTCTCAAGTTGTAAGCAGCAAAATTTCTTTCTTTTATTGAAGACCTCAATTCTCTACTGCCCCAGTTTCACAGTTGACCGCTATTTGTCTTCCCTAGACATACCCATTGTTGCCAATACGTGGTTTGGAATTTAACTTTATTCATACTTTTAAAAAATGCAGAAAGAGTGTGCCTTGTCACCTTGTCTTACCTTATTAAGAGAGAGATGCGAATGAATTCCAATTTATTCTATTTAATGATTATTAAAAAATCACTTGCCAAATCGTCTTTTTCTTCAATTAGTTATAGAGGCATGCAGCTAAATTCAAAGGAGATACAATTATATTGTTATAGTTTTAGAAGCACTCTATAAAAATATGGCAAACAATGTGTGATTTTGTTTGTTAACTGTGATAAATAAGACGATATTGACATGAAGTTTTCGTGCTTTCATTTTAAAATAACAAAGATGCAAGTATACAGAAGTCACTAAAACTCCATAAAGTTTAAAATGCCTTTATTAATTATTGATGAAATAACTTCAGCTATAGATTAGGATCTTTCAGTTTACAGTATAAATTAAACATCGGCTTAGATTTTAAAAAAATTAAAATCGCTACTGTATTTAAATTCAGATTTAAGACAGTCTTTTATTGTAATAAAAAATTGACAATAATAGTTCGAAATAAAATAAAATAAAAATTCCATTGAAAATTCCGAAGACGTAAAATTAAATAATCTGTCAAAAACTTGATTATTCTTTCCCAATAATTATGTTAAACTTCATATCAATATTTGCCTACTTCTCAATTTTTTCACATGTAGATAGATTGATAGAAAGATTGAATATGTTTTTCATAGAATTTCTTCTCTTTTTCTTTTTATTTAGAGGCAGAAAATGAAACTGCCCCCAGAAGAGTCCGAACCACCACCCCAAGAACACCAACTTGAATATATACCTCCTGTACAAGAAAGAGCTAAATATGTTTTATTTGCCGGCGACCATGGTGGTGGAGCAACTTTTAGACTCGCATATGCTTGTTTGGATTTTATAAATTTGAAAAATAAACCGCTGCATGTAGTGGTTACTGTTCCTGAAAGAAGAACGTGTGAAGCTCGGCACCTTAATATACTTAAGGACCTTAAAAAAAGAGGTGAGTATATAATTTTACCTTTTCGCTACCAATATCACACCCAGATTTTCTTATCTAGGACCGGATTGAGTAGAATGCGACAAGTTTATTATAATTGTAAAGTATCTGGGTTTGGTTTTTGTGAGATCTTGGTGGCGAAATATTATCACCGAAATTTGAATTTAACATAAACAAGAAATTGTACTACTATTTAACCCTTTGCGGACAGGTGACTTTTAGAGCACTCAGATCAGATTGGCGCACTTTATGCACTATCCCGTTTTATCAAAATCTACGCTTATTTAATTATACACAACTTCATGTTTTACGGTGTAATAAGATTAGAGGTTCAACGGATGGATGATACACTCATTTGTGTTCGAGTTTGTGTCGCTATAATTTGAGAGAACTGGATTGTCCGCCACGCCAGTCTCAGAATCAGTTTCTTGGTCGCTGTACTTCCCCATCGAGATATAATGCATCAGATTCGTCCTCAGCTGCTTAAATCTTCTTAATTTTCTTACTTAATTCTTCCAAAGCAGTGGAATATTGCTCTGGAGAGATAATTTTCTGCCATTTCGTGATGGCCAGGTTGGGTTACGGAGAGCGTTTCATGCACTTTCAAGCGCGATCAGACCGAGCTGATTGATTCATTGTCAGTGGAAACTATTGGAGCAAGTAGGAGGAATGTTAATACGAGGTTAAAGAGATGGTGAGCTCTCCACCTTCGATAGTTTTTATTCAGCTTATTGTTCATACCCACTGACGCACTCTATACGCTGTACCTGTCTGCAGAGGGTTAAAGCTTGGAGAAATAGTTTATCACTAACAAATGCACACGACGACACGCATATATATGGCAAAAATATTTGAGAAAAATCTTTCACTAGAAGCAGCTAATTCAGGCTTAAATACGTTCAAATTAATATTTATATTTTGTTTCACTTGAAAGTAACTAACCAGAAGCCAGCCACTAAAATTCTTGCTGTATTTCTTATACTAATAAGACGTGAGTTTCGTCCAGGACCTTTCTGTGTATGAAATTATGTAAACTAACTAATTCTGCCTTTTTCCTCTCCTACCTTCATGAAATACACCGCTAATCAAAAATTTCTGATGCCAAAATAAAATTGATATACATTATTTCAAATTCTATTTGAATTCCACTTTATTTATTTTATCTCTAATATGAAGTAAAAAATACATGTGTCAGTCAAAAGAACTACTCCTATACTCTGAAAAGCAGCGTCATGAAATTTGCATATGCCATTCTAGGTTCCATTTGTAGGCCAACGGTTCTGTTTTCAATTTTTAGAATTAATTATTTCTTAAGAGATTTAATTAAATAACAAAAATTAAGCCTATTTTCAGCGGTTTTACTCAGTCTTTCGTCAACACCTTCTTAAATAATTATTGCACGAAAATTATTTATTTACCATCTTACAAAATGGTGGGGGCACGACTTGGTAAATTCAATTTGAGATGAGACTTGGGATATTAATAGGGAGTTAAAATCCATTAAAATGCTAAAGCACAATGGCCACCCAATTCGGTGAAAAAGGCCCTTAAACTTTCGGCATAGCTTATATACCAGTAAGTTGTCCCCGTTGTTGAAGCGCAAATAGCATGGTCTGTATAGTACCAGCATGCTTACCTTTTGCCCAGGGTTCGAACACGCCTACGTTTTCTTTTTTGAAAATATTTTTTAATTAATATTTAATTAAATTAAACATTTATAAACATATTTTATTTAAATATTGATAATTTTTAAGCATTAAATAATTTTTTATTCATATGATATATGAATCATAGTCCTAATTTAATTTTTAAATAGTTAAATAATAATAAAAACAGCTTTAATGATGTTAAATAATAAGTATAATTACTTTTATCATTATATGTCATTAAAATTTTTGAATGATTCCATTAAAGTAATTACAAAATTCCGTACCTAGCCTTACGGAACTGGCTTTGGTCTAGAAAGAATGTATTTATAATTATTTAACTGTTTAAAAATTAAATTCTAACAGGAATTCAATGATCATATAGATAAACATTTATTTTTCAATGAAATGATTAATATTTTAAATTAAATTTTTATAAGTTGTTAATTTAATTTAAAATTAATAATTTTAAAAATTATTTACAAAAAAGAAAAAAGGAATTCATTATAAATACAAATGTAATGGTACTAAAGAATAACTTATAATAGTTGCTCTCATTAGATAATTCTAATAGTGCTCTCACCTTAAAAGGATTTCGTGAAGATATTCTCCTTTGTAAATTCTTGGAATTTTTCGACATTTCTTAATTTTTATTTACATTCAAGAACATGACATAAAAAACATGAGACATAAAAGAATATTTTAAGAACTGTTTAAAAATTAAATTATGACTATGATTCATATATCACATGAATAAAAAAATATTTAATCCTTGAAAATACTTAATATATTAATAAAATATGCTTATAAATGTTTAATTTAATTAAATATTAATTTTAAAAATATTTTTAAAAAAGAAAACGTAGGCAGAATCGAACCCTGGGCAAAAGATTTGCACGCTCGTACTATACTGCCCATGCTACTCGCGCTTCAAGTACGGTGACAACTTACTGGTAAATAAGCTATGCCAAAAGTTTTAGGGCCATATTCTCCTAATTGGCTGATCATTGCGCTTTAGCATTTTAATGGATGGACATCCTAATGTATACTATTAATATATCAAGTCTCATCCCGAACTGAATTTTCCAAGTCATGCCCCCCTCCTTGTTAAAGAGAAAACAAATTAATGACACCAATTCAACTGCCGAACAATCTTTTCTCCATTTTAATAAGCATATCAGTATTTATTTTAAACACAATTTGTAATATTACTTTCTATTGTTGTATATAATCCAAACCCATTTTATTGCTTCATCAAAACTTTCATCCATATGTTTTTGCCACTGTAAAAGTTACCACCACTCTTAATTTGTGATAAAAGTATTGCTTTATATGGCAGAATTATTATTTCTGCAGCATTTCATAGCATGCAAACCTTTTGATATGCAGGCACAACAGTCCAATGACCTTAACTACTCTCTCTATGCGATGTTTGTTTAATAAAATAAAAATTTAACTTATCTTAATGAGTGTGTAAAGTAATTCAAGAATACTGAGCCTCATTCCTACTGAAGGGAGAGGACTAAGGAGGAAAAGAAGGAACTCTATGCAGTGTTCTTCCGTTTAGGCACACAAACATCGAAAAGAAAAGAATTCGGTAAGGCAATAAAAACTATGATATAGATATACTCCTGTTGTTGCCGCACTAATGATATGATAGGGAGGAACAAATAAAATTTCAAGGGTTCCTAGAATCGTACTAAGTGGTTCACAGTACAGAAACAAAAGAAGAGAGCGATTTAGCTGCTGGTCGAGGGGCCAGACGACAAAGGAGAGGGAAAATGAAAATCAACGAAAAACGCTGCAGCGAAAAACTGTTTAATTAAGTTTAAAGTGTTTCAAATTCTTGGGCTTGAAAATATTTTTACCCTGAGCAAGGCCGGGTACATCAGATAGTATCTATATGCAGGTTGCCCACTAAATAACGACTGTAGAGTCATAAAAATTGTGTCTAGGTGTAGTAAAGTGGCTATGCGCTACGCCATGAGAACGAATATCGCGCCCCCTGGCGGCAAACTGTGGAATCAGCGTTCCTATCTCGAAAACAGTGCGACATAGTGAAAAAATGTCAACTACAACCATCATCGATTTCGTACAAAAAGACACCTTATGATCATTAATACTATTAATAAAACACTTAAACCGCGCATTTGTGTCTTCGCTAGCATGTGGCGAAAGGAGAAAATGTTATCTTTCTGACAACATTGACCTCAACGAACTTTTTCCTGTCGGAATGCCTCAAACAGAGGGTGTATGCAACCCTTCTGCCGCCACTGCAGGATTTTCGACGACGCAATACTGATGCTTGAGCTAACGTCACACCTAACATGCTAGAAAGTATGCAACATGGAATTCAAATAAGGGCCCAAATGTGTATAATAGTTGAAGTAGAGCAGTTTGTGTAACATAAATAAAAGTATCATGCTATTTCGTTTTTTTTTTTCTCTGTTTCTAACCCGTTTCGTCATGGTACAGTGCTGGAAATCGCATATAAATAAGTTAAATTTCAAGCGTTCTGTTCTTAGTATTTATGTCCACAAGTTGTCTTTTTCTACTAAATCGATGATGTTCTGCAATTTGTGATTAGCTTTTTTCCCTATATCGCTTTGTTTTTGAGATAGGAACGCTAATTTTGCAGTTTACTGCCAGGTGACGCTGTAAGCGGTCTCTTAAAGACACCTCTGTTCTGTTCTTAGTATTTATTTCCACAAGGTGTCTTTTTCTACTAAATCGATGACGTTCTGCAATTTGTAATTGGCTTTTTTCCCTATATCGCTTTGTTTTTGAGTTTCGAGTTAAAGTTCCTGTTCCTCTGGACTAGATACAACTAATTATAGGCCTCTTTTAAGAATTAAGCACTCTCAGAAAGTATTGGTTCGGTTGCTAAGCACATACTCGTTTTCTTAATGAAAAGCTAAACATTTACTATTAAAAGCACATTTCTCTGCAGTTTAGTTTCAAATGTTTATTAAGAAATGGACTAAACTGCAGCATGGGATGTCATTTGGAGGAGTGCAAATTTCTTTTCTTGATTTACAATTAATGTGCTCTCTATTGTTATTTATTAAATCTCTTCAGCCCTGAAAATCTTGGAACTTTATGTGAATTCTGCTACTTTAAAAAAAGTTCGTACTCCAGCTGATTTATAAATAATAATGCGAATTCATTTTTAGGTGCAGCTGTGAGTACTGTAGTGGACATCACACGGCTTGAAAGACATCTCATAGTTCAAAGGCACACATACGAAAAAATATATTTCTACTTTCCGAGAATTGATGTCAGCTTTGTATCAGAAACACAGAATATAATGAAAAATTTTTTCCTTAGGTTTGTTATTAAAATTTTCTGTTACTTGATTGTTTTTTCTTACTTTTGGTTTATGATTGCAAGCTAATATAGTAACTCCGGGATTTAAAACACATCTGACGTAATTTAAAGAACCTTTATATAATATGTTCTCAGTGATATTTTGAAAAATATTTTAATCATAAATATTGACCATTTTTCTGTCTGTCTTTAAATGAATCTGAAAACCTCGCCGAGAAAGTTAGCATATCGTCTTTCTATTAAAAAACATATCCTAGTTGAATTAAGTGCATTTTACTATTGTATAAAGACTTTAAATTAAGGAATGAATTTCAAAATTTCAAAAATTGAATGTATTTCTAAATGATTGGGATTTTTTTCTATGTATGAGCTTTTCATTAAAATTATTGATGTTAAAGAAAGCATATAATTTTTTTTAAGTATTTAAACTTCTCTCAAAGTTTGATATAACATAGGTAATATCAACTAGAATTCTTTGAATCGCTATTTTCAAAATGGATGACTATAAAATGTCATCGCAGTGTGAAATTGCGTATATATTTAGAAAGTCTAATTTTCACTGCCATCAAAGTTTTTTCTCGTATGGGATACTTCGCCTTATTGCTTAAATAGCATGCAGCATCCACTGGAATCCGCAGAAACAATACAAGAATTGGCAAGCCACACAAATAGCTGTATGTCTAAAATAAGCTGTAGCCTTAAAATTAACAGTATAATCCATATACTGACAGAATGAGCTAATCAGAGCTTCACACCTGGTCATCAAAACTGCAACAACAAATGTTATGATTTCGACGAGGCTTTTTCTAGGACATATGTTGTTACAATAATGTCTCTTTTTATCCTTGCAAATGCTATACGGCCTTATTCACCATCCATGGTTAAACCATGATAAGAGGTAAAATTTGAATTTACACGAACAAGCGAATGCCGACAGAAATGATAGGCTGTATGTATACCCTAACTGGCGACTTGGCGAGAAACTCGTTTGGCTCGCAGGCTGAGGGTGATTTTAAAAATCGCCAACAGCAGAGAAATTGAGATATCATGCCAAAATATCAACCCGCTATTGTATACATTTGGCGACGCATTTCGGTCAGCTTTCGCATTATTATAGTAGAACCATCATTTAACCGCTGATCATGGTTTAACCATGGATGGTGAATAAAGCCGTAAGTTATTACTGTGGGAAAAGCCCCGATTAAATAAAATTTTTCATTTATGTTTTGCAGTGCAAGGAAAGTTTTAAAAGCGCATGGGCTAGTTTACGTCACTTTTACACATGACGACAGCAGGATCCTCGTGATATACAGATCATCAAATTTCACACGGTCTAACTTTCTATTTAGAAATCCCAAAATAACCAATTGGCAGACAACGACAATCGCCTCGAACGCAGGCTTTACACTCCACCAAGTAACCAATTTTCATAAGCATCTGGCTTATGAGTTTGGTTACAGACCATCTAAGTAAGTAATTTTTCTGTTCTTATAACAGTATTGTAACATTTATCTTTTCTTTAGATCAACTTATTAAGATTATCATCGATTTTGAAGCTACAAGACGGTTTGTTTAGAAACCGTCTTGTTTCTAAACAAACCGTCTGTAGCCGAGACCCTGCCACGAAGCTAACGTTGCCCGGTCTTTTTCCTGGAAGTGAATGAATGAACGTTTCCTCATTGGTTTCTGTTTTCATTGTGTATATAAAATTGACAAACATTTTTAAACGCTTTTACTAAGTTCGAAATGTTTCATGTTTGTATGTAAGGTTGGTATTTTGTGATCGATTTTTCACTCACTTCTTAATGCACTATAGTTCTGAAATTTTGTATATTTATTTCGTCTCGATGGCAATGTAATATTTTAATTATTTTAGAGCTCTCAGTTATCAATTTTTTAAAAAGAATTCGCAAAATTACGTTTGCACTCGGTAGGTTTCAGTGGCGCCATCTATAGTATTTTTTGAGAACTAAAACACTTTATACAGAAATTTAAATGTTTCAATAAAAATAAAAAAAAGTATATTCTATTATAGATCTTTTTGAAGAAATTATTGCTGGAATTAGTTGAAGAAAAATGGATTTAAGTTCGAAATATTTTTTTAAGGTCAGAATTTTGTGATCGATTTTTCACTCACTTCTTAATGCAGTATAGTTCAGAAATTTTGTATATTCATTGGGTCTTGATGAAAATGCAATATTTCAGTAATTTCAGAGCGCTTTTCAATAAAATAATTGTTGGAATTACAGTTCATGAAAAATTTATTCTAAAATTCCAAAATATTTATATTGCTGAATTAGGACATAAATTAAAGACTTAAAACTAGAAAATAATAAATATAAAAAAAATTACAGAAAAAACGCTTTTACTAATGCATTAAAAAAGAAAAAAATTGTTTCTCAAAAATCTGGAGGTGAAAACAGAAATCGTAAAAGCGTGAGACGCTGAAAACAATAGGAGAAAGATATAAAACTAGCACCTCACGCTTTTACGATTTTTGTTTTGACCTCCAGATTTCTGAGAAAAAATTATTATTTTTCTTTTTTAGTGAATTGGTAAAAGCGTTTTTTTTTAAGTCTTTTTTATATTTATTATTATATCAAAATCTTCTAATGGTAAAACTGCCTTTAAAACTTTAATTGTAAGGCATTCACAATCATATTTATTTTCTAAAATAATAAAGAATGTTTGAATATTTTTACAGCGAAAAACAGATAAGATTTATACAGACAATAAAAATAAATGCATTGAGAGTTAAGAGTTGATTTTTTGCAGAGTGATATAATAAAGTGTTCCATTACCAAAATTATCCTTTTAAAAGTTGCAAATTTAAAAACTCACCAAGAGATATTACATTTTAAATAGTAATTGAAGTAAATAATCATTTCATTATTTTTTTTCTAAAGAAGTCTCATTACAACTAGATGGATTTACAGGAAAATCATAAACCGATTGAAAATTCTTCTCTAAATCTAAAATCTGATTTCGGTATTACAAAATGAATTTTGGAAGAAGATGGTTGGGATTAACAACTTAGGAGAGAGTCCCCGAATTTGGAACAGAGCACCTAAATTGGGCCGGTAGCATAACTGCGATTCTTTGAAATATTTGGGCCGTAAAACAGGCAACTTATGCTGTAACGATGTAAATGTGGTGCATAAAATCATTTTTAAGAGAAGGCGCTGAGTGGTTAGAGTTAGAGAACAAGTGTTTAAATTTAGGTATCATTAATTACTTATTTTAATAAAAGACAAATAGCCCTTATGTTGTTTTAACCTTCCAGAGGGCGTGCGTATGCGGGAGATACTTATTTCGTGCATCGTATTATGTATTTATATCGTGTTGTTTTATAAAAATAAATGCGACTCTTATTTATGTAATCTGTATTTATTAGCTTTATACTAAACAAAGGTTATATAAATAAAAATTGCACTTAAATTTATAAAAGAACGATATAAGTATGTAATACCATGCACAACATAAGTATCTCCTGAGCTCCTGATAAGTATACGAGCGCCTACTGGAAGGTTAAAATAAGTAGGAAAATATGTGTTATTATGGACGAGTTTTCTGCTTTGCTTATATACATTTAAGTACTGGTACTACGTAATTCCGGTGTAATGCTAAGTCAATGGAATCTTCAAAGCGGAAGTCCAACACCCCAGCAGATAAAGTCAAGGTTTTTAATATAAGTAAACAAACCAGAAAACTCGTCCATATCCTTAGATAGAAAATTGGTTGACTACAATTTACTATAATAATTTTATTAGTACAGTTTTAAAATAAGGTTAGGTCTAACGGGTCTATTCTCGTACCCCGGTTGGGTTGGGAGACGTCACTTTTTCCGCCCGTTAACGACAAGTGCGATTCTCGTACCCGTTTTTCCAACCGGTTGGGATCTCGCTCGGTCGAGAAAAGGACTCCGATTTCTCGTCAGCTCTGTTCCTGGCGTAAACGCTATTCGCTAGCGAGAAGTGTTGTTTCGACATCAGAACTTATCTAATTTTCGTTTAAAATGGAGGCTGCTAAGACGTTAATTGTGTTTTGAAAGGGTTTATCGGGATAAATGTAATCCATTTGACCAATCTGAAGAAGAATTTATCAATTACTTTAGATTTTTTAAAAAGTAGTTAAATCTTTTATCGAATTTAAATAATTCAATCTAATAATTTAATACGACAATCTAAAGTAATTAAATCTTTAAAAGTAGTTAAATCTTTTACTACTCCATCAAGATAGTCAATAATGATAGTTGATAATTAGCTAAGATCAATTACATTTAAAGATTTAATTACTTAATATTTTCTTATTAAATTAAATTAGGGTAACATTTTATCATTTTTTTAACATTGAGTGTGGAATGACTTTCCTCATTCCGTATATATCATTACAATTTTTTGTATTTGGGTTTTAATTCAAAGAAATTTGTCAAATATTTACAAATCTGACAATAAAAGAATTTTTCTTGTTCCTTGATAAAGATGTAATTTTTTTAATGTTGAGAAAACTTGCTGAATTTAATAACTTTTTTTCATGTTTTATTTTCTTGTGTAATTGGAAAAATAAACAAATAGTTTGTGATATTAATTTATAAGATTTATTCATGTTGGAAAAAAGTTTACTTTTCCTCTCTCTAGAAAACTGGTAAAATTACATCAATATATTGCAAAAAAGGCTCCGATTTGTGTTCTATAAATGTATAATATTATAATAAATGTATATTTTGTAAAAGATAAATGGTTTAATCCCCCTTAACAATGGACTTTTGAAAGAAAGAAAGATGCATTATAATGCATCCTATAAGAGCAGAAGTTAAATCTTCTCACCTCTTACGCTTTTTGTCTTTTGAAAAGACGCGATCAACTTTTCCACTTAAAATTTGTGAATATTTTTCAAAATAATCCAACATAATTTCGAATTGGAAAGCAAATGTACGCTTCTCCATAGTTCCTTTGGCGATTCAAAACTTGAACTGAATCTGAAACCATAAATGCTTGACGATCGCTTGATTTGCTGCGCGCGCAGCAGAAATACGTCACTTCCTAGCGTAAAGCGAGATGTTCGAAACGACCGAGGTATGAGAATCAGACCCCTTCTTTCGGTCTAGAAAAAGCCATTAACGTCCCGCGGTCGAAAGGCGAAACGCTCCCAACCCAGCCGGGGTACGAGAATAGACCCGTTAAAGCTGCCTAGATTGGACCGCAGAGAGTTGCCTCAAATGGAATGTTAAAATCAATTGGATTATTATCCAAAACCTGCAGGAATAGCTCAGAAAGCAGTTAATCCTCATAAATTAGAAGTGGAACAAGCCAAAGCGAATAAGGGGTCTATTCTGGTACCCCCGGTTGGGTTGGGAGACATCACTTTTCCCGTTGATGTGCGGAAAAAGTGACGTCTCTCAACCAAACCTGGGGTAGAAATATAGACTCGTTACACAATAAAAGGACACTAAAGCCATCAAACGTAGGTTCAAACAGAACAAAAACTAAGGTTGCGTTGTTTTGCATCATTTGTGAGGAAATAAAGGAAGAAGAGGAAGGGATGCAGTACATAAAACGTCATACTTGGGTTCATGCATTATGTGCTGGTGTGAATTTGAGAATAAAAAAAATATTTTTGCTTAAATGCGCTTATATGTGGTCATATCTAGGCAACCGGTTTCCTTGATTGGACCCATGTCACAATCTTTTAAAGTTTTTTTCTTACTATAAAGTGTATTTCATAAAAAAATTGCATTGTTCTGAAGATAAATAAACTGCAAAAAATTCTACAATTCGTTTTTCATTAAAATTACTTCTCAATCATTATACATTAAAAAATGCCCGGGTGGCCCAAATTTGACAATTCTCCTTATATATTTTTATTAAATTCATGGCCGGTTAATATGTCCCTAGAACAAAAACAGGAAGTCCAAACTTCATGAATTATGAGGTGACAACCGCTCTCCTTTTGTAAGTTCGGTTCTTCCTCGAAAAGTGCACAGTAAATTATGCTACAAATGTTTTTATTATGCATTTATCATATTATTATAGAGCAGCGGTTCCCAACCCATGGGCCGCGGCCCACTTTTGGGCCTCGGATAGCGTATTGGTAGCCGCGGAACTCTTGTCAAGAGTCGAAGTTAGAACAGCTTCACGAGTCGTCACTCGATATTATTTGTGTTTTTGTATATATGCATTATATGTGTTTGTGTTTATATGTTTTATACAGGGTGTTTAAAAAAACGTGGTCAAACTTCAAGAGTAGGTCAGGCATACGATAAGCATCCAAAATCATTTAGTAACATGGGTGCGGAAACGCCATCTGGAGGCAGAAGATGGCATTTAAAGTAATAATTTTTAAAAAAAATTTTGCTCATTTTTTCAAATATCTCCCGAAAGGCTAGATGAATTTTCCTCGAACTTGGACCATATAACGAATAGGTTTCAACTCAGAATTTACATTGAGGATTCGGTCACGAGGACATTTAGGGACCGACCAGAAATTGATGAATTCGAAAAGGGATTTTGGCTCACCCCGCTTCACAGAAAGCTGATAATGATTTTAAACTTTCATCATTTCTTTTGGGTAATGTGGGTAATATTTGTATGCATTTTCGTAAAAATAGAGCGAGTATTAAGGAATATATAAAAGTTTTCTATAAAAATCCGATATTTACCTGCTTTTTTTTCTTATAACATGCAGAGTTTTCAAGGAAATTATGCGAAACTTAAAGAATACATGACAATATATTACTGATGCATTATATTAAAATTTTAAATAATTACCTTAAACATTGAAGACAATATGAGTATTTTTAGTAAATAATTTTTAACTGTGCATATGCGAAATGTAGTGTAATTTTTCTTTCATAACTTCAAAGATAGATTGATATATAGGGCAATTTGTACAAAAATTCCAGTTAAATACCGTCAAGATTCGGAAAGATATCGGCATTACAGCGAAGAGAATTTCGTATGTTTTAAGAAAACTTTTATATCTTACCGAATATTCGTGCTATTTTTACAAAAAAGACATGCAAATATTGTTCACATCACACAAAAGAATTGATGAAAGTTTAAAACCATTACCAGCTTTCTGTGAAGCGGAGTGAGCCAAAACTCCTTTTCAAATTCATCAATTTCTCGTCGGTCCCCTAAATGCCCTCGTTACATTTACTCATTGCCCTCGGGCACATTTTACTCAATGGGAAACTTTTTGTACGGGGGCCGTATAAAAATTTAAATTTTGTATTTATTCAAATTTAATCCTCTGATAGTTTTAATCCATTTCATAACATTTTGTACTTTTTTACGTAACTTTGTATTTTATAGTATATGGCTATGATCAATACTTAAGTAATAAAAGCCGAGGTCAATGTTTTCGGAACACCCTGTATATTCGTCTTTTCTAGTTAGTTCATATGTTTTCAAACTTAGAGAATTTCATATCCACAACAAGATCACACTTCTTTCAAATATATTTATTTTCGATCATTCTTCTTTCATGAGAAACAAGACTCTTTTAAGCATATAGGAAAAACAAGACCGGAGAAGGGGATAGAATCTGCCGCATTTTATTTTGAAACTAGTTACTAGTAATATTTAGTTCCCGAATTTACTTCGAAAGAACTTTTTCGTTACATTACTACCGCTACTTTAGAATTAAAATTACGGTAGTAAAAGGCACTTAAATAAAAATTTAATATGTTTCCCATTTATAAAATGACTGTAGATAAAGAACATGTTAGAAGTTAATTTTTTAAATTAGGTTTTCAATATCTTTTTTCCCCCACAATTTTAGTTCTGTATTTGATGGAATAGATGCAGACGGAGCTGTTACACACATCTTCCAAAAAGATTGCCTTCAAGCACCATACACAAGAGTATCGAAGCGAATACCAGAGGTTCTGAGAGCCGACCAGCAGGAATATTTCAACCAAAGCGTAAAGGAAGTCTATGAGTAAGCATTTCACTAATTTATATTTCTATACTTGTTTTTCTATGCAATTTTAATATTAATCAGTCGCCGAAAAATGTTGTTTATCCCTTTAACCCCTTCGCTTACAATGACGAGTCTGACACGTGCATCGAACTACAGAATTTTTGATATTTAAATTGGTAATAAAGTCAAAGTAACAATTAATTTTAAATACAAAAATCACCTGGACACGGTTGAATGTCTCAAGTATCCTTTACCATCTTAAATAGATTGAAATAATAATAAATATCCAAAATGGGTGGTGGCATCTTATTAGAAGGTTAAATAAAATCGTATGCTAAGGGGTTTGTGGAGTCCATTACTACTAGAGTCAAATTACCAATCCATCAACTTGAATCATATTGTCTACGGATCCTTTTTGTCTTACTTCTACACAGTCACTCCAAGCGAACCTCTTTGTAATCAAACTGCGCAGATTCATTACTGTATATATACTGGAACTGTCTGATGTTATACTACTGCTATTTTATTTCGTCACGCAGTGATGTGACTTTTAATTCCGGAGTTAAATAAATAGTTTATCTTTTTAGTATGTCTCTTTGAGTCTGCCTCAGTCACTCGTAGTTAATAGACTAGGCCCATCAGTCCAGATGATTGACCTGAGTGGTGATTTTGACTTGAGATTAGAGGGGTTAGTCTAAAGGTTAAATGTACCACATGAGAGCCACCTCGAATGTGTGAGGATGTGAAATCGGTGGATAAATAATTCGCATCTAGATACCGGGACTGAATATTAAAAGGAAAAGGGGACAAGTTGAGGGTCCTTTTTCCAAAGGAGTATCTTGGTGCTTTTCAGAAGGGCATGGCACATACCATTGTGAGCCTATTTTGCAGAAATTACACAGTCCACCTTTGTCATGCGTGGGAGCCGGCCAATCCGTTTTTACCGTATGGTGACTGCATGGGTCGGAACACTGCTAGTTGCCCCTTTAAGTTGTTTTTCATCAAGATGGATAACTAAATGAAGCAACCCATTTCAGAAACCTAACAGCTTCTAGACACTGGGGTAAACGAGAGGAATCCTGATATCAAATAATTAGATGTCTCTTATCTCTCAGTATTAGTTCAATATTTGTAGCAGAAAAATAGTGATAATCTTGAAATCATTTAAATTTTCAGTGAGCATTAAATAGGTTTTTCCACAAATACAAGTAATTATATCGTAAAACTTCATTTTTTCCATGTTTGAAGTAATGTGTGATGTATGGTTTTGAGAAAGCATTACGTGGTTGCAGTTGATGAACAAATATTTACATTTAGATATCATCAGTTGATTATTTTAACAAAAGACGTTTAGTCCTTACGCTGATTTAAAGCAAGTAGCAAAATTAGTCAAATTTAGTTATCTAAAAAGTTAATTATATTATTACTACAAAATTCTACTACCTTTTTTTATTAAAATTACTTCTCTACCACTTCACGTTAAAAAATGTTTAGGTGGTCCAAATAAGGTAACCTTCCACTAACCGTGTCCAAGACATCATTGAATAAATAATAAACGAATTACTTCAGAGTCTTAAAATAGATGAAAATAAAATCTGTGTATGCCGTTGAGCGTGCAAATCTGTTATAGTCGAAACTACAGTTTTTCTGTCTGCCGAGTATCCCCCACTGTCTGAATGGTAGGGACTATTTGACTCCATCTCGAAAGTGCTCACTAGATCAAAGCATCCGCTTTGGGGAGTGTTGATTTTGTGTGCAGTGCATAGTTTAGAACCGGAGACCTTTGGGTCCCGAGTCGAGCATCTTAACCACTAGACAAAAGGAATTCCCATCGTCCGGAGGTAGATACTGACTTATATGCATCACAGAATAAGATAGCGCAGCACGGTGTACTACAGGAGCCACCCCCCAGCTTGTTTGATATTATCTGAATATCAAGGAAGCGATATTTGTGTGCAGTTCCGTGTGCTGCGTGCATATGCGCAGATTGCTGCCCCGATTGTTTGTGCGCAGACACGACCAGGCTTTGTGCTATGAAAATGCGTCGTATACTTTGTGCTGTGAAATGCGTCACAGACTTTGAATTGGGAGAGCTGCGTTGCTGTAGGAGTTGTTGTGCTGCCATCTGGTGAATGTAGCATAAGATCGAATTGATATTATTTTTGGTACTGCCATCTATTAGTGAGAATGAAAGTAGTTCGGGTCACCACTGAGGCAGTGCGTGCTTTTGAACCTGGGATCTTTGGGTCCGAAGTCGAGCATCTTAACCACTAGACAAAAGGAATTCCCCCTGTCTGGAGGTGGATACTGACTTATATACACCAGGATAGGATGGCGTAGCACGGTGCACTACAATTTCCTCACAGGGCGATATTATTTTTAAAATTTTATTTCCATTTAAAAAAATTAATTTCATACTTTGAGACATCCGACATAGCTGTAGCAAATAATAAGTAAGTGGTTTGTACGAGCTCTGTTAGGTATCGTAGATTTCTCTAGAGGCATAAAATCAATTTTTGAAAGGAAAATAATTATCACAGCCTATCATCTGGTTTGAGAAATACTTTTAAAATATTAATATCGATAAATTTGTATCGATTCAAGACCCACCTGCTCCGAGACTGCTGACCAAGATGCATTGCTCCGTCTGAATTGACGGTGCAAAAAGAAGAGAATCTTATTGAGTTATCTTGTGACAATTCATTCAAAACAAAATTTAGAAGAGTGGAACTGATGAATATTCACTGATAAAAACCAAAGTTCAGATAATTAAGAGTTTCTCATTTGTACAAAGCTGGGTTTTCGGCAATTCTGTCATGAAATCAAAGTATCGTGCCGAAATCAATTCAGAAAAAGAAAATAAGGGCAGCTGGTGTCCAGTTTAATTCAACGGTTATCGAACACCTGACATACCCTTAAAGTTTGGCCACGTATTTTTGAAACACCCTGCATTTTTAAAAATTTGTTCAATAAATTTTTATGTGACCTAAAATGTGTTTTCTTCAGTTTTCCCTAACCTATACAAAAATTATTGACCATTCTGAGAAACCACTTTTGGGAGTTTTACACTTCGCGCTTGGTAAAACCCTGGATTCAGCAAGCGAACCAAGAATCAGAAAAGCTTGGGAAGCAATAAAATAGACGTTTTTAAATGTTTTAAAATCTGAATTTATTAGATAAACGTGGACTAATTCTTATTTATTTTTATAGGTTCCAATCGGAGAAAAGGGGCCATCCTTTCACCAAAATTGTGTATGCATTGGATAAGGTAGCCAAGTCAAGTTCCGCTCCATTAGAAACAATTTTCCTGAAAAAAATGTTAAGCTATGAAAACGTTTTTGTTCCTGGATTCAAACTGGACGCGGGAGGCAAACGCCGCATCCATTTCGCGATATCCCAATATTTAAAATTCAAAGGGAATATTTGTAATACAACATCTCTCATTTATTGTGTTCATTCTGCTAAATATTTTCTGGATAACTTTTGTCCATTTAGGCACTTTTTGACATATTTTAGTGCCGATTTTGACAGCATTCGTCAAATTGTGTCAGCCATTATGCGCCAGCTTCATTCTGACATTCCAGAAGATACACCCGAGTTTATCTGGAATAATACGGCAAGCATTCTCAACAGCAGGGAAGTGAGTGCTACTCCAGACACAACTCCAAGCTATTCGTTCAGTGCTATCTGTCGAAATATCCGTGCCCTGATGGCTTATTATACGGTCAATGAAAAGGACATGTATACTTATTACGATAATCTCAAAATAGAGGTACAGAGTTATGATAATTCCATGGAATTGCATAAGAGGCACTTTGAGATTGGGAACATTTTCGAATTCGAACACTCGGAAATGAGAACTTACGGTATTTTACTAAATTTGGAAAAGCTATCAGTTTTGAAGTTTCATATAGCGGAAGAAAGAGTTCTGTTGAGTTCTGGATATTTCTGTGAAAGAATGATGGATGGTGCATCTGTATTAATATATCGCCCTGTAAGTCTATATCCACCAATACATAGACGTGTTATTACTCTCCAATGCCTTCCACATCCATCTGCCCTTGTTTTCGAGAACAATCTACTTTTAGTACTGTGGAATGTTGCCAGAGAAGTGGTAAAATCTTGCGAGAATAGTGTCAAATATGATGAATCTACAGATAGAATGTTCACAATTTTTTATTTGCAATATATGTCTTATGATAAAGTTCTTAGTGATAATTGTGTTGGAAAAATACAAAGAAGAGTGTTTGAGGTCATGAACTATTTAATGGAACACGAGAGTTGAAAATGTTAGAATTTGACACTGTAATTTCCATTTTTAAACACACTTTTGGTAAATCATTTCTCTAGAAATACATCCGAATAACGACATTCAATTTAAGTAATTACGTGCAATATATCTTAATTATTATACATTTTATTTCGTATAACACTTATAGGAGACAAAACGCCATTTAAACATTTGAAACGAAACATTTTTATAGTTGTCAAATTTTGGCCTCGCGTTTATTTTACTTTTGTTGGCTGAATTGAATTAAAAATTTGTTCACTGGTCGTAGTTCTAAAGTTTCAAGCCATGAATTACGGAATTAAAAAAAATACATCTATGAAGGTATTTGAGTTTAGTGTGACAATTTTGTAATTGAAATGAAGTGGTTGCTCATCTTTCAGTACATTTCATTTAACTGACAACAACCACAAAAAAACAGCTGAAACTATCAGTAGATTTAATGTTCCTTCCCATATCCTAAAACAAATATATTTAGCATTTTTTGTTATCACGAAAAGTCAAATAAAGTAGCTGAAGTTGCAGATAATGTATTAAAATTTTATTTTAAAAAGTAGGGATTTTCTTTTATTTTGGGTTTTCAAGATTTTGACAAAAACTGCTTTGGAAACTTTGAACTGTTTTCAGTAATACTGTTTCAGTATTTGTCTACTTGCCATGAACGAAAGTGATGTTTCTAGTAAAAAATAGATAAACAATCAAAGTAAAAATGCAAACAGATAAACAATCAAAGTAAAAAAAAATATAAACATATAAACAATCAAAATGAAAAATATAAACAGATAAACAATGAAAGTGAAAAATATAAACAATCAAAATAAAAATGTATTGCTACGTGTGTTCTGCTTGTATATCATATTTATTTTGTGTTTAAAATATTATTTCTTCTAAATCTTTTTGGTATCTATTTTATAACATTTCTAATAACTGCAGATTGAATTTTAAGAAAACTTGAGCTTAAGTTTTCCAGCGTGCACTAAAACTGCTTCCAATAAGAAACGGATAAATAATCAAAGTAAAAGTTTTTATCGTATGTGCACTATTTGTGTATCACATGCATATACCTGTATGTTTTTGTGAATCTGAAATGTTATCATATATAATGTGCATAAACGTTTGGGACTTATCAATGAACCCTTAAGCACGCATTTCTAGAAATATTTTGTTGTTTAGTTACTCTTTGTTGCGTATTGTTTCTTCGTTTCTTTATAATGTTTCAACTAATTACGTAGTGAATTCTATGCGAACTGACCTAAAATTAATTTTATTATTACCTATGATTTTTTTGTGTGGATCAAAATAAAAACAATCCAGTGTGTGCTTTGTTTATATTAATCCAGTGATAACGTTTAAGTCTGTAACTAAATACATCCGCTTTATATATCTGCTTATATTTGTTGAATTAGTAAAATATTAAACCTGTTGTCTAATTATTTCTGTATCAGATATTTGTTGAAAAATGGTTTCAATTTTGCTTTGATTTTCTTTATCGTACTCTTTGAATTAAATAAACTGTGACAATTAGAACTGTAAATTTTCTTTTATTTCAAATATCCCTAACGCGAACACTCAAATACTTAATTACACTAAACAGATATAAAATAAAGTATTGTAGAATACAAGATTAAGCAATTTACCTTTAAATCGGCTCTATTCAATTTACATAACGAAATCATAGGTAAAATTGAATTCTAATAATCTATAAGATGGATGTTACATGAAATGAAACAGATGAAAAATTGAATTTTTGTCTTATCTAGGCAACCCTCCCCCTCCGTCATTTTCCATAAAGCATCATAGAAAAAGATTTCAACAAAGCAAAAGACACAAATTTGCAAAGAAAAAAACTTCGAGCTCTCAATTCTAAAATTTGAAAGCCAATTTCGAAAAGTAATGAGAACCTCGAAGGAAAAACATGTTCCAGAATGAAGTTACTTATTTTTTCCAAAATGAACTCAACTCTTACTGAAGCTTTTAAATATATTTGACTAAATAATGAGAAGTTTTAAATTATTGTAAGATAAAGTCTCTTCTTTGGTGACAAGTTTATTTTTCACTTTTGTTGGTTTTGTATTGTTTCATTCCTAAAATCAGCATTTAGCTATAAAATGAAATTCAAAGGCTTTCCCAAAACATTAGTGCCATCAGTATTTCCAAGGAACACTATCTGGCGATCTGATAATGGTGTAGGCGCACAGGTAGTGTAATCATAGCGTCTCTTCAAAAGTGTTTCATTCCCTTATTTACTCTCAGAAGTCATGTAAATAACGTGGCATGAAGTCATGTAAATAACATGTGATGAATTTGTATTTTGAGTTTTCGAGTTGTGAAAATGAATAAAAAAATATAAGAAAGACGCAGTTCGGGTCCGCACCGTAGATTTTTCGTGAAAACGTCGGGATAAAATCATAAAACAAGTGTTTCGTATTAATATGTAATTTAATTATCAATATCTTTAATACAATATTTACACAGAGTAATATAAAGGTTACAGAATAGATAAATCACAAGCTACCAAAGACCCTTCCTGCATGCGATAAACTTGTGATTTATCTATTCTGTAACCATTATACTACTCTGTGTAAATATTGTATTAAAGAAATTGATAATTAAATTTCATATTAATACGAAACACCTGTTTCATGATTTTATCCCGACGTTTTCACTGCCGCGGTGGCCTAGTGGTAAGGGCCGAACCTCGGGACCGGAGGGCCGCAGGTTCGAAACACGATTCCACTGAAGATCCGCCGTGTATGGGGCCCACTGCCCGCCAAATCATACGTAGTAGCCAAACGTCCTCCTGTTGGTGTGGCGCGGAAGCTTGGAGAGGGAGTGACAGCTCAGGTGCCGTCCCCATCCTTTGACCAAGGTTCAAAATTAGGAGGTGGATCCCTAAATAACCTTCTTGTTGTTTCAAAACGGGACGTTAATATAACCTAACATAATCCAACGTTTTCACGAAAATTCTAAGGCGCGGACCCGACCTGCGCCTTTCTTACGTTCTACTTAGAGTAGCCTTTCATGGCGCTATCCGTTGAGAGTTTATAGAACTGCATTTCGCGTATGCGCAGTAAAACATTATTTACTACAAATGCTCATATTTCCCACAATATTCAAATTTTAATACGTTTTTACGTATTGTGAAGTATTCTGTAAGTTTCGTGGAATTCGAAAGAAAATTCTGCATGTTATAATAAAAAAACATGCAGAGTTTGAAATTTTCAAATTAATACCGATTTTTATTTATATTCTGATAAATATTTTTATTGTCTAACTTTGGATACTAGTAATACTCCTCAAGCTCTTTAAAATGACACCAGAATCAATCGCCTAGCTAAACGTGTTTCCACGCTACACTTATTTATAACCTTACATAAAGCTAATTCATAAAAATCACGCGCATGCGCCTACACTGGTACGATGACGTCACAGGGAAAACAAATACTACGAGACAACCTCTTACAGATATGATCTATCCGTTGTGGGGTCAACAATTCTCTTCGCATTAATAGCCTCGAAGTTATTAGCGATTCAAATCTGACGGTATTTTGTCACACAAGAAAGTTCGACCGACAATCACAGTAACGAGCGGAAAGACGTTTTCACGTCAAAAAATCACCCACCAAACCTGACCACGTCCCGTGCTATTTCTGGCTCTGCTACATATTAAAAAAAGACCTAAGATCGCGGACATTTGATAATAGTGCTGAGATCATTAATACGATGTAGTTTGTCATTAAAACTGTACGCGAATAGGAATCTAGAAGGACATTGCTTACCAAATACTAACACCGAAACATGAATTCATGTGTCAAAAGTTCAGGTCAGTACTTCAAAAATGAGCAGAAATAGGTTGATACTGACATTGTTAGCGAAAAATTGCTTTAAACCTACTCTTATATTAAATCTGGATGGCGAAATTTCTGTATTTTTAAAATTCCTCTTCCATACCTAAAAAGCCTCGCTAAGCACTCTATCTTTAGCTAGTAAGTTAAACTACTCAGAAGTTAAAAGTAACCCGACCTATGCATGCATTGTGGTTTAAGCATAGAACTACTAAAGTTCATACATAGTTCTATGGATTTAAGCTGCACATAATGGTTTAACGAAGGGGGTATCTATGCCCATGTCTTGGGGAGAGGAGATGAGCAATGAGAAAATATTTTTGAATGTATTGCGATATGACTATGGGACAAAAGAAGTCACTGTGCTCCAGGTTCAATTTACCCTCATTGTCCCGTCGATCCTTGCTGACTCTAAACCCTTTGGGTGAGTCGGTCGGCGTGAGTTATGTATGTATTTACCCTCATTTTGTCATTGTTTCATTAAAGTTTCCAGATTGCAAATTAATATTCAGGCAAACACAATAACCTTCTCAACAAGGAATCCTAGCGAAAAGGAGGAAACAGGAGCACACTTTTATTTAATATTGTTAACACTATTATGTTGAAATTTCATTTTCTACAGGGATGTGATTGAGATCGATAGTTTCATTCTCTTAATGGGAAGATAAACTTTAGGAGCATGAAATTATTTTCTTCAAACCATGATAATTTCTCAGTAATTGGCTCTGTAATTTGTAGAGCATTCGTCATGAAACTCACTCTAAACTCTTGTCAACTCTTTCCCTTTCACATGAGACTTTCTCGTACAAAATAATGGAATAAAGCATTTTTTAAAATCTGTGTTACTCGAGTAAGGAATCTGGTTCTGCGTAAGACACCTTAAGTAATAACTGTACACCGGAGAGGGAATTCTCTTCTGGTTTTGAGTAAATGAAACTTTCCTCTCAGAGGGTCATTTATACTTTTTTCAGTCACTCAATTCGTAGTGCAAATGGGCAAACAAACTAATTTCTTCTCGTAAGAACGTACAGTGTAAGTTTTAATTTAACTACAACTGGAATAACTTCTTACAGCCTCACCAGATGCAGCTACGAATGCGTGGCATCGAGAGGCGGCATCAAAAGAAATGTTACGTCAAATATGACTTCCAAACCGCCATTCTTCACACCGGTCTATCTTCATACCGGTGAAAAACAGCATAATTTCTATGGAAGTGAGCTTCAAAAACCTAACCTAAGCCATTAACAGTGGGTTTGGAACGTCTTTCAATACCCAAATCATAATCCTGGCGTATTGCACTGGACACCATCTTTACCAACAATGAGATAAATTCACCAGGAGGACCAAGACTGAGCTATTGTGTTATTTGTGAATGTTCCCATTTTTAAAGCATTATTCTTTGAATTCCAATTTCTTTCCAATGAAAGAAGAGTTTATAGTACCATCTGGAACGACTTGAAAGTTATTTTAATTCAAATTTGTAGATGAATTAAAACTCACACTCTTTGAGTATATATGTACAATCAAAATTAATGTCATAAATACCAGGTTGTCACACTTCCTTCGAATGCCTAAATTCCTAAAAATTAATAGAATCCTCCTCGCTAAGCCAAAAATTCGATTGAAACCAATTCCGAAATAAAACAAATTGATAAATAGAAGAAAATAATCAGTTGAGACAAGGATTTAAATCTTTTTAATTTACGAGCCTTTTCCGGATGAAAAAAAATTTGGTTACTCCCTCTCCATCAGAAACCATGAATCCCGAGTTAAGAAATGAAATGTTGATTAATGATAGCCATGTGGAAATTAAATAAAAAATTAACTTTTCAGCAAATACTATTTCAATGAACTTCTTTAAGCCAAGGTGATTTTCTCAATTATCTTTAATTATGAGCTTACGAATGTAAAAGAAGGCGACCCTGCGAGAATTTTAGCAGTCCCAATATTTTTCTACGCCTACCCACTTTATGTCTCAACCAACAGTATAGAAAGGTGCTATTTAGAAAAATTACTGAAAATGGAGAATATTTCGTTGTTTTCCCAGACGATAGATGGCGCTCATCTGACCACGCAAATGAAAAATCCTACTCGCAATTATCGAAAACTCTTTTATTTGCAGGTGCATTATTAATTTTTTGTAAATACGTTCACTACTCTGTTTCAGAATCTATACTTTCAAGAGCTATGTTTTATTGGAGTCGTCATTATTAATTGAAGTTAAAAACTAGTACAAAACGTTATTTAGAAAAATAACAGATTTATTATTACAGTTATAGAGCAATTTAATGCTATCAGTAACAGTCTGTTAGAGGCCTATCAGCGAATATTTATGGACATCAATCGAGTTTTATTTTTCATATTTAAATCTGTAATTCTTTTCGAATATTTCACAAGTTGATATAAAGCAAATGTCGGTGGCACTCGTATCTCCGATTAGCACTATTTGACGGCTCGACAGCGATGTAGACGTGTAGAGATCAACTCATTAGATAATGACTGATAGGCAGTGGCGTAACTAGGGTGGGGCAGGTGGGACTCGTGCCCTTGGCGCAATTTCCAGGGGGCGCCAAATTAAGGATTCAATTGGTTCTATTTAAAAGAAAAGTAGGTTTTTTGAAGCTCCTTTTCCCAAGATTCTTAAACATTGAAATGGTATCAACAAAGTGTGGGAAATGTATGATTTTATCTGTGTTAGCAAAAGATTTTCTTCAATGTTTAGAGATTTTATATACTGTCTATGGGCAAAAAGTAATGTATATAATTTTTTCATTTTTATTTGTATATGTGTGGAGTTTTTTTCGATTGATTAAGAGATTTTTAAACATTTTTTTTTTTTATTTTTCAAATACGAGATAAATGGAATGCACCTTCTAATTATATTTTTCTAATATATCAAAAATTTCTTACAAATAACTTTTATTTACTGATTTCAGCCATATTTAAAAGATTAAAAGAATTAGCATGCACCAAATTTTCTGTGAAAATTTAGCGAAATTTCGGTTAAAAACTTTGTAAATCCTATCGACTCAAAAATATTTTATATGTTAATTTTTAAGTTTATTTGCACTTTTAATTTTTGCACTCCCCGGCATAAAGTTTCCGAAAAGGAAATGAGGAACGCATTTCAAAAGAAAAAAGAAGAAGGGGCCCAGTTTCAGTGTTTGCCCTAGGGCGCCATTTTATGTAGGTACGCCACTGCTGATAGGGTTGAGTGATCATGGGTAAAATCATGGTAACAGAAACATGTGAGTGGAGCAACGTTTTGGGCTGATAGGTAGTTTCGGTAAAGACTATAACCTTGAAAAAAGTGCAAACATTTTACCATTTGGAATAATTTTATACATTATTTCATAATAATTACGTTGATTTCGGTATCGTTGTCTCTATATTTAATTTCACTCATTCTAAAAGTATTCACTTGCTCTGTAAACTCTCAAAGCCCACAAAAATGCCCACAAAATGTCAAGAAAGGCACAGGCCGATACTTCTAACTTCTGACACACAACTTCATCCTTTCTCGCCATTGGGTAAGCACAAACCACTTAAATCAGACTATTTTTCGAGAGGTAGCACAAAGGCAACTATACTCATAGCGAAGGATAAAAACTACTGCCAACTTACTCGCAAAATAATTCGGTATGATGAACCAACTCTCTGTTCATTTTTGCTCATTTTTATTTAACTTAACTTGTTTCATGTTTCTAAAACAGATTAACTCACACTTTCTGATGATGTTTTCAAATTTTGTATGCTTGTGTTTTCTCGATGACGGTACACTATTTTAATATTTTCAGAACCAAAGTCGGAACTAGAAATCCGTTCGGGGGGGGGGGGTACTGTGAAAAATATTTTATGTGTTTTAACTCTTAAGCATTAAGAAATGCTTAACTAAATTAAATATTAATTCCAAATTAATAAAATTTCAATTAATTAAATTTAATTTTTTAAATATATACAAGGGTAGATCTAAGAATCCTTGAAGGATTCTGTGGAAAAAAAATTTCGTATTTTTAAATTTAAAATAATTGCTATATATTCAATTAAAATTGTTTTATTTTGTTTTTTTAATCAAAATTTTCGTCCTCTTCATAAGATTGCTAGTTAGTCACGGCCAATCTCCTTGATTTTTTCTTACAAAATATGCCAATCACATCTTCAACATTGATTTTCCAATCATTACGAATGTTAACAAGTGCTATTTAGCTGCACAAATGAGTCTTGAGGCGCTTTAATATAGAAAACTCTTCTCTGCTATGCTTTTCGTCGCAGGAATTGTTCTAAATATTTAAGGAATAGTTGCCACAGTAGGAAAAAAGCACCTATCGCACTTATTGAGAGTTTCAGAAGCTGTCTGTGGTTTCCCAACCACACTTTCCCATTTTCCTCGCTGTATTTTGAATTCTGATTTTAAATAAAACTCCGAACTTTTAAAAAATATGTTGTACGTCGAAGCTATATGAATAATATTATTGTTGTTGAGGATTGTATTTTTCAATGGTATAGTGCCTTCCAGAGGTAAAATCCTATAAAAGTGAAGTTAAACTTTAACTCCAGTTCGAAACTTAAATGATCAACTGTAGAAATAAATATCATTGATCTGAAATATTCTTCAACATTTCTTGACGGAACATTTTCTCTAGTTGTTTGCTTGCCAAATGTTCTAGGAACCTTCAATTTTCTTTTACTAGCTACACTTGCATCCAAAAGTTAAGCGTAATTCGTGAAGTGCAACAAATTTGGAGTTAATACTGGTACAATGGTTCAGAATCAGTTGTGGAGAATCGTGGCACGTGCAATCGTAGAGTCTCACGTTTTACAGTGAAGTTCAGTCACGAGGGCATTTAGAGGATCAACCAGAAAGTAACGAAGATTAATATGATTTGGGATCACCCCGTTTCACAGAAAGCTAATAATGATTTGTAACTTTTTCTTCAATGGTTTTGTATACTATGCCCATTACTTACGTGAATCTTTGTAAAAATAGAACGTATATTCTGGGAGATATAAATGTCTATTTTTTTAAAGAAATGCACCCGATTTTTCCGCACGTTTTTTTCTTATGCCATTTAGAGTTTTCAACTAAATTGTAACATACTTACAGAATAAGTAACAATATACGAGGTGGCCATAAAATAACTTTCCCTGTTTTTTAGGCATCTGCAGCTGAAAAAAAAGAGCAGAATAAAACCAAATTTCATATAAACACCGCGAAAGACACGGGGGAGATAATTTAAGCAAAAATAAATAAATAAATAGTACCAAAAGTCGTCGATAGGGGAGAATTTGGCTCTACTATCACGTGCGCACTTTGAAATTCGTTCAATCGAGGTAGATTATGCAAATTTCATAGTGTTTATTTGACAGCAGCGCCACTCATTTCCATCCATTAGAGGGATATTATATTGAAGTAGAAAATACTTTGAACATTCAAAGGAAATATTGTATGGTATGGTATGGTAATATTGTATATTGAATATTCAAAGGTAATATTGTATTTGTAGTAAGTAATTTTTAAATACACTTGTGCAAAATAGAGTATAATTTTTCTATCATAATTTCGAATCCAGATATGTAAGGCAGATTATATAAAAATTCCACTTGCATACGGTTACGATTTAGAAAGATATAAGCATTGTTGAGAACCTTATTTCATTTGCTCCTTCAGAGAAGCTAAATGATAAGGGTTTTTCCACAAACTGGTATTTTTAAAACTGAATCTTCACATGTTTATTTAACTTATTTTAAACCTTTATACAATTCAAAATAAATATTCAAATATTCAAATTTAAGAAGTATCAACTTATTTTCTTTACAGAGAAGTTCCTTTCCGCATTGAAAACTGCTTCATCAATCGTAGTTATAATACAATCGCCACAGAGTTATGTATCAGTGTGCAGAATTTGCATACTGATATAATCAGTGAGTGAGTACCCCGATATCCTTGCAACAAACCTCTTGCCCCCTGAATTATCGCTACGAAAAAAAAAAAAATGTCAATTTGTCCGCCATTCTAGGAGGAGAGGTGGGTCATATCCACTTTCGTTCCCATAAATACGCACTGTACGTGTCTGGCCTGTTACAATATTACAATTGCTTTTCTGGCAGGTTTAGATAAGGAAAGTAAAAAAAAATCAATGAATATCATTCTGGATAATCTATAATTTAAGGTCCGATGGGTGGACTTGAGTCCCCAAAGCCCCCCCATTTTGACCCCCTCTTGTTCAGAACTTAATTATCGGTCGATAGATTATTTTAATTGATTCCATACAAGTGTCGCCACCTGTTAGAGGACTTAAAAAATTGATTTCAAATTCATATAATATTGATAATAGTGGATTATAAATTAAAGAAATGAAAAATGATTAAAACCAAATAGTCAACTTTTTAGAGCATTAATAACAAAGTGTTCGAAAAACTGGTTTAATTTAGCATTTAAGCTTTTCTTTTTCACTGCTTTCTTTATCTAGAGCCCGTTACATCGTTAAGTAATGAGTTCCTTACATGGTTATCATGTATCCAGATGCGAGGGACAAATGCCTATGTAAATATCCTTCGAAATGCAGTTTTGCATTACGGTCTTCAGCATAATCAAACATTGCTAGTACTATTCGAATTTTGTATCAAAATTAGCCACAGACTTTTACAAATGTAACTGATTATTTTTAAAAACATAGAACATAAAATTCTGCGAAACAATTTTGCAACATTATATTGTTTTCTTTCACCAATGAAAAGTTAAATAAAACTTTTTTAAAATGCATTTTCATGAGTATTTGATACATTTATTTTGACTGAACTGATAATTTTATAAAAACAATCAAAGTCAAATCAGTGGGAAAGAATATCATTACTGTGGACCCTTTTCCAGAGAAATTCATTGTTTATTATAGGATATATATCCCAGGTAGCACACAATGTGGCCCGATATTGTACAATATTGTACGATACTACTTAATATTATATGATATTTTTCAATATTATACAATATTATGAATATTGTTCAATATCGTACAATATTGTACAATATCTTTGTGCTACTGGGGATTTGCATCTCTCTTTCCTCAACTTTGTATTCATAAAATATAAAAATAAATGTATGCATTTCATTTTTGTAGTCCAATTAAATTTAATGCAACGGATTTTTTTGTACAACACTGTCGTCAGTTTTGATGAAGTGAAATCTACATAAAGAGAGAGACTTATCTCATCTATGAAATGTTTCCAGTGACGTGAGGGGATTCCTCCTCACCACTTGAAGACACATCATAGTTCAAACTTTGTATCCGGTTTGTCAACACCTCTAGGTAGAAAGCTTTTGGAATCTCTTGACTGTTAGAATAGTTTGAAAACAACTACATTTAAAAATATCTCGCAAATCCAATTCTGAAAATGTATGTATATTTTAACTTTAAAAATAATATAAATCCTGTGATTCCCATTCGGCTGAGTACTCTCAAAATTTATGAAAGTTATTTAAGAGACTACAGCAGAACAATTCTTAAAATTACTAGCTGTTTGTAGAAGGAATTATTAATCATACAAACAAATTCAAAATAAGGGAACTGTTAAATCTTCATTAACAAGCACGGTCGGATTAAGCCCTCTAGGGGTCCTTAGGCAATGGAAGTCTCAGGGGTCCCATTCACCTCCCCAACTTTTAAAACCAGATATTTTTTTATAGAATTTGATTTGATCTCTATAGTATAAAAAGTTTTAAGTTTCGGATTTTGACAAGCTGAAATAGCAAAACATTATTTGCGGATCACTTTCAAGAGCTTTTTTTTCAGTATATTATGAATAAAAGAGATGCTAAATTAAAACTGAAAAGTAATTTTATACAAAATAGTTAAAAAAAATGACAAAACATTTTTAACAATGTTTGAATACTATTTATTCACAGGATCTGACATTTTTATAAAATATAATGCAAAATATTTTTTTAGATTTATAAAACAACATGATATAAAACTTGCAAAAGGTAATTAATTAGGAATGTTGTTAGAGCAATGTTCAAAAATTTAAACAATATTTAATTTTAATTTTAATACGGCCTTTGTAAGTTAAATGAAAACACAAAATTAAATTATTCTGAAAGTACCACAAGAAAATAAAGACTCGAGGCTTCGGGGTCCATAGGCAGTTGTCTACTGTGCCTATTTAATAATCCGGTCCTGTTAAGAAGAGTATATTCTCGGGAAAAGTGACAAATGGGAGATCTCTTAAAATTATATTAAAAGTACTGTGTGTAAAGATCGACAAAGGCGAAAGTTAAACAGTTCTTTAATAGAAATCTTATCCTAGATTTACATAAACTATTTTAAATGTAGTGAGCAGAAAAAACCCTATTACAATATTTTTATCGAATTTAAGAAAGAAATAACGAGAAATAAATCTTTAATTTTAAGCCAAATTATTTTAAAAGATTAAAACCGAATAACATAAAAAATGCTAAAGCCAGAATTAATTAATTCAATCGTTTGTCCTCACGTTTATAATGCGCAATCATTGCATTAAATGGGAGTACGATAATGAAATTCGACCCTATCATGTGAAACGGATAATCCCAGAAACTTCGCCAGAAAAACTGACTCTCTTGTCGATAGATGGCGCCACGTGTAGTACCCGATAAAAACGTTACCAGAGAAATGAGGGTACTGCGGGTTATTTTAAATATTTTAGAGAAAATACGCAGAAATAATCAAACAAATTTCTTTTTAAAAAAGTTAATAAGAAGTAAAAGTAATTAAAATAAGTAATAAAAGTAAGTAAAAATAAGTAAGATAAAGTTATAAAGTAAGTAATTTCTTTTAGAAAAAGAAGAAGAAATTTAAAAGGCACGAGAAACAAAACGTATATAAGAAACTTCACAGATGTATTTACTTAAATAATACCAGACAATTAGTATGTATCGTGGAGAGAAAAGTTATAAAGCCAGAACAACTTTCGAAACGCGAGAAACAGAATTTTAACATAAAGAATAAATAATATCTACGAAAAAGTAATAATAACCATATTTACAATTATAATATTTTAAAGAAAGAAAAGATCTGTTAATAATACCGAAAAGTTTACAGAAATTTTCAAAGAAATACTTTCCCAATTCGAAGTCTTGTCAGAGATTAAGAAGTGGAATACTTAGAAATTATTCCATGCAGAAAAACTATTTTTTCTCTCTTTCCATTTTTACTCCTTACACATCAATTTAAAAAAAAAAATCTTTTTCAAAATTATATCCTGTCTCAGCAATATTCATTTTAGAGAAATGTTATTTCTGGCATTATTCCATATTTGTTAATAAGAGAATTAGATCTTTCAGATTTAAACAAGACCTAATCCCTTCAAATACAACTTCCAAAGACCTTTTCAACGTATTCTCCTTATTTTTTCCAATTATTTTGAGATCGGTTCTTTACTAGTTACAACATCACACTTATTAGAATTTATAAATTTGTTTTTCATTTGCCTTTGTTGGAATTACAAGAATATCGATTGCATAAAATCAAGGAAGTAGTAAGGTAAATGTCGCCCGTTACTCTATCTCATGATATTTAGTCATAAAAAGTGAAATAAAAACACTGATAAAACTTTGTATTCGTGACGTCATGTTCTTCTGTATTCCTCTTGACCTTCCTGTCGCTAAGACACTATAAGATGACGATTCAAAGTTAACACACCATGTAGCTATTCGCATTAAAGAGATCATTTGTCATATCTTTATGTATGAAGTATCCAATGCTATTCTGACGTAAGACTGTCGTTTCCAAAAATATTAAATAGATTTTTAAAAGAATCGCATCTGCTATTTCTCCCATTACTTGTTCTAACACACGATTTAAAATTTCGAATCATCGCGCAGGTTACCCAATTTGAGTCAGCAAAGTCTACAAATTGAAACTTATTTTTGTAGTAATACAAAATGACTTAAGATTTCACCAATAAGCTTATTTTCGTAAAAAATCAGCACGAGCATTTAAAAGTGCTCGGAAAAAGTGTATTAAACTCGTTAGATTCCTGATACTTTTATCTGTAAAAATGTCCTTTGAGCATGCCGGAACGCGAAAGTAGACTCTTTTTGTCCGGAGATATAAGGAAAAGAAAATTTCACCTTCCTCATCCATCAGCTCCTCTAAGCAATGGAGCTATAAGGGTGAAATAAAATGAAGCTGATGAGAACTTTCCAACATGATATCAGAAGCTTACGTTAAAGAGCAGTCGAAGACGTGGTTTGAAAACCACTTTTCAACTCATAATTTCTAAGGTATTGCAGCTATCTAAAAAGTTTCAATACAAAATCTGTTTGTTAGGATGATTTCCCCTAATCTGAAAAACTTTTATGTCTCGAATCGTACGAGAGTTATGAGGAAATAAAACCTCCTCCCTTTCCCACTCCCTTTGAGCTGGACGGGCCTTCTGTGTATTCGGTGGAGATTTTCATCTTTCCCATTACATATCTATCTAAATTTTCTATGGGTGAAGCATCTTACACACAAGCAAAAAGACTTTTGAACAAAGGGTGGTTTTGGGCCCATGAACGGAGAAAATGTGCTGAAATTTTCATGTCATGAGAACCATGGCAATAGGTAGTCTTCCTACAAGGAATCTATACCCAATACAATACATTCCTTTATTGCCAGATATTTCGTCCTCCGTAGAAGTTCCAACCAAGAAATCTCGCTACGAAAAGGTTTATAAAGCAGATGAAAGTGAAATGTTTGATACCTTGAAATGAACCCATTTGAATTCTCGAACCAAGCAGTCAAATGATGGTCTTCCATCAAAATTAAACTACAGAAGATACTCTATTATTAAGTGCAGGCTTTTTTAATAAGATTAACAATTTGTGTAGAGATGGAGACTTCAGTAACAAAGCCTAATATAGACTCCTAAAAGACCGAAAAGGTCTGGTGCAATTTGGAGCTTTGCTTAGCTTAATTGGATTAATGTTCGGATATGGAGTTAATGAATGGCTCGGCAATGCCCGGGTTCCCATTTGAAGGGGTGCGTAGTTAGCGATTTGAATAAATTGAATAATTTTAAAGACAGACTCCAATAATAACTCAAAAACTTTAATATAGCATTAACAAACAACTCCAAACTGAAGAAATCTAAACACAGACCGCGATTACTGGAACAATCAGTATGCTAATGTGAAGCACCACAGGTGAACAGGAGGGCAGATCGACTTGACTGGAGATTTTAAATGAGAATCTTATATCAAATCGTCCTTTTCTTTCAAGGAGGGATTTAGAAGACTCTGCATAGTGGATGATGCAACTTGCCTCAGCAGTTTTGGGAATAAATCACATAATTTTGAACCATGGTCAGATGACGAGACCTGAGGCTGAACATCCAGATGACATGCTGATTTTAAAGCGCAATTAAAATTAGATGAATATTACTTAATACTTATAATTTGGAATTTATTTATCTGATGTATCAGCCTTGTTTTTATCAAGTTAACGGCCCTGCGAGTTGTTTTCTACTCATGCTATTTTGACATCAGAGCGTGTTGAGGTTTATTAGTCTTGTGATCTGGGAGTTTAAATTTGAAAAAGTTTATGTCTAAGGTTTTATTACTTTAACCACTTCATTTAAAGCCCAATATGACTATATGATTGGATCAGCATAATCAAAAATGGTTTTTGCTCCAGTAAACTCTTTCAAACTAAACCAGACTATCTCAAGTTTTCCCCCTCCGGCGAGTTGAGCTTCGGCTGCTATAGTGGAACGGCGGGGAATTTCGTTAGTTTTTCCTAGATTTTTCGAAAACGACACATTCAATCCTGAAAATAGTACAAATAAAAGTTATAATGCATAAATTCTGCGCAGAATCAATATCAGTACTATACATTGGTGTCCAAAAGTAATACACAATTTTTAAGATGCTAAAAAATTGGAGATAATATGGATACTATAGTTCGCAATCAGTTGCTGAGAATCGTGGGACATACTATTGTCGGGTCTCACATTTTAGATTCAGGATTCGGTCACGAGGGCAATTAGAGGGACGAACAGAAAGTGATGAAGATGAAAAGGGATTTCAACTCATCTCGCTACACAGAAAGCTGATAACGAGATGAAATTTTCATCAAAGGTTATGTTTGATGTGCATAATATTTACATGTATTTTCGTAAGCACAGCACAGATATTCGGGAAGATAAAAAGGTTTCTTTAAAAAATCCCAAATTTTTCCTGCGTGTTTTTTGCTTATAAATTGAAGAGTTTTAAATCAAATTTATGATACATAATACTTGGCAATGTGTAAAAGAGGCCTTTTATTAAAATTTGAATTAAATACTTTGAATATTACAGGAAATATGATTATTTGAAGTAAAAAAAAATTGTACGTAGCGCAATTTTTCTTACACAGTTTCAGAACCATATATAGAGAGCAACTTATATAAAAATTGCAGTTAAGTACTGTTAGAATTCAGAAAGATAATGACATTGAAAGATCTGAATTTCTTTTGTTCTCTAAGAGAAAAAAATGATGAGTGTTCTTGCACAAATTGATAATTTTTAAACTTGAATATTTGAACAGTAATTTTGAATTTTATGAATGTTAAATATCCTGAATACTCATTAATATCTAATTAAATACATCTAAATCTTAATGCAATCTCAATTAAGCACATAATTTAAATTTAATTTCGATGATAACTATTCGGAGATTCAAATTTTAAAAAAATATCAGTTTGTGCATGAACCCTGATCATTTTGTTTCTCTTAGAGAACAAAAGCAATTCATCTCTTGCAATGCCGATATCTTTCTGAATATTAAAGGTATTGAACTGGGATTTTTATAAGTTGCCCATATCTGGCTCAGAAGTTATAAAAGAAAAATTGCGCTACGTTTCGCACATGCGCAGTAAAAAATTATTTACTACAGAGGGTCATATTTCTTGTAATATTCAAAGTATTTAATTGAAACTTTACTACAGGGCTTCTTTTACATATTGTCAAGTATTATGCAAGTTTCGTATAATTTGGTTTAAAACTCTGCAAGTTAAAAGAAAAAAAAACATGCGGAAAAATTTGGAATTTTTTAAAGAAACCTTTATATCTTCCTGAATATTTGTGCTATGTTCACGAAAATGCGTGTAAATATTGTGCACATCAAACATAACCATTGGTGAAAGCTTCATTTCGTTATTAGAGTTCTGTGGAACTGAATGAGTCTAAATCTCTTTTCGTCTTCATTATTTTTTGGTCGCCTTCCCGCAATTGCCCTCGTGACCGAATCTTCACTGTAAAATGCGAGTTCCGACGATAGTATGCTCCATGATTCTCAGTAACTGATTGCGAAACATAATATCCATATTAACTTCAATTTTTAATTATGCATTACTTTTTGGCGCCAGTGTATTTTATGCACTAGTATGATTACAAATTATTATCAAAGTTGCAATGATTTTCTAATTTTCAAAAAAAACCCCTTGAATCTGTCAAAAGATGACACATGTAATCAAATAACTTGTCTAAATAAAGTTTATATTCAAAAAGTATTCACTTATGTGTGCATATACCGTAAATACAGCCCCCGTCCTGCCAAAGCGCCCGAGTTTTCACTGAATGACAGTCGTTGCAATAGAAACAAGTACTGAGGTCGGGTCCTAATGGCCAACACAGCCCCACGGCCCAATGTGTGCATATACAGGGTGTTTCAAAAAATCGTGGCAGAACTTTAAGGGTAGGTCAGGCATGAGAGGAGCAACCAAAATCGCATAGGAACATGGGTGCGCAAACGCCATCTGAAAACAGCAGATGGCATTTAAAATAATATAGCGCTGGCCAAAACTGCGGACACTCTTTGAAATGTGCACATTTTTTTTCGAATATCTCCTCGCACTTCGATTATATAAAGAATAGGTTTTAACGCACAAATTACAGTCACGATTCAGTCACGAGAGTAATTAGGGGGGGAGACCAGAAAGTGATGAAATCGAAGAGGAATTTTGACTCATCCCGTTTCACAGAAAGCTGATAAAGAGATGAAACTTTCATCAAAGGTTATGTTTGATGTGCATAATATTTCCATGAATTTTCGGAAAAATATAAAAGTTTTCTTCAAAAATATGAAATTTTCACGCATATTTTTTTCTTATAACATGCAGAGTTTTCAACCAAATTATACGAAACTTACAGAATACGTAACAATATTTTAGGGAAGCATTGTATTAAAATTTTAAAGTAAATACGTTGAACAGTAAAGGAAATATGAGGTTTTTTTTTAGTAAGCAATCTTTTAACTGCGAATGCGTGGAACCTAGCGTAATTTTTCTTTAATAACCTCAAAGACAGATATATATGTTCATTTATATAAAAAGTTCCGTTGAATACTGTTAAGATTCAGAAAGATATCGGTATTTTGGCGAGCACTGTATCATTTTAAATGCCATCTGCTGCATCCAGATGGCGTTTGCGCACCCATGTTCCTATGTGGGTTTAGATGCTTATCGTATGCCTGATTTAGTACATGTTGTTCGGTGAGCTTCCTTTCCCTGATTTCAAGAAAAAAATGTTTGCAGACGGTGTAGCTAATGCTGAGAATGTGATGAGGAGATCTATGTCTTCCCGTTTTAATACAGCAGAAGTAGCTTGCTTCGAAGAAAAACCATCGCTTTCGAGTTTAAAATTGAGATGAGCTCATTAGCCTTTTTTATTACAATCCTTAGAGAGGAATTGCACTTGAGGCATAGTCACTGTCATCATCTCATTGAATACTCACTGTCATCAATCTCCTGTGCAGTGTGCCTCTTAACACGTATAAGTGATTCAGCTGACCGGTGCTTTTCTCTGATAGATCTTCTGGGAATCTAACAGAACCAAAAATGGCGGCTCCTTCATTGCAATATTTTTTATGTAAGCAACATTTCATGTTGCCTGGAATTGCTTCAAAAGTCTCACCATTTTTCCAAATTACTGGATGTAGGAGGAATCCACCATTAATAACGTAGGATGAATCTTAAAGGTTGATTTTGTGAGTTAACGGAGCGAATAATTGTAAAAAGCATATTTAGAACTTTCTCATGCTACATTCAGTGAAGAGAATCAATAGATAAGGTGATAATTCATACGCAAAGTAATCCTGCAACTCTCTGTCTGATTTATTCAGGAGAGTGATTCTTCGGCTAAACGTTTCCTGATTCACAGTAATTTCTTCATTAAAGATTTTTACTTTGGATTTAAATCCTTGGAGAGCCGTCACCTATTTTTTCTTACAAACTTGACTTTTCGAAGTCTTCCAACTATGCCGCTCATCGAAAAATATCACATTCAAAAGCTCTGTAACAGTTACTATGCAAGTTACTGATGGACATCACAAAATCTTCGATAGGAAATGGATCGTGAAACTCAAACCAGTCCACAAGCTTTAGAACATCTTCGTTATAGAGCAATATTCTTGAATTTTTGGCGTCGGTGTGATGTTCAGAAGTAGTGAATGACACTCCTCGGAATTCTTCTACTTGTGGTGAAACAATAGTAAGAATAGGCATAGTGAGGATCAACTTCGTTAAAATGCCGTCAGAAACACCACGTTCAATGTTTTCCCTCATTTTGTTTCCTTTTATTTCTCTTACATTTATTGACTTACTTTGCACATCTTTAATATAAAATTATGGTTATTGTGGGGTTTACGGTACCCACCTGTTTATCGCCAATTTTTCTTGGCGCAATTTCATATTCCGTCACCAAATACTGTTTGGAATGCGCAGTGCGCTTTTTATTGCTCTCCTGCACATGGGTCACCTGAAAAGGAGAGATTGAGCACTCAATGCCTGCGGCATTTCAAGTGTGTACCGGGCAATTTTTTTAAATTTAAGAAGCATCAGCGGCTTCGCTTGCAGCATAGAAGGAAACTAGTAGCTTCACTTTTTCATTGAACGTTAGGAATCTAGGTTTTTTTTTAAAAAAATCCAAAAACGGGAATTTTCGCACGCAATGCATGCGGCATTTCAAGCGGGTACTGGGCAAATTTTTTTAAGTTAAAAAAACATCAGCGGTTTCGCTTTCAGCATAGCGGAATACTCATAGCTTCGCTTATTCATTGAGAAACGAAACACACAGAATAACACACACAGTACTGATCCGATATTCAAACCGAAGAATTCCAAACGAAGCTTTATCCAAATTCGAATGAATGGACCAATAACATCGAAGAGATGAACAAAACAGTCCAATCGAAACGAGGCGCAATATGGCGTGATGTGCAAAACACCGATGGAAAGATTAATTTCCGTGCATGCCACTCGTTAAAAATATTATTGCGCAACCAAAACAAATGTTCTCTCATCTCCTTTCTTGGCAGCAAAAAGTTGGCGATCCTAAGACGAACGAAGTAAGTGGGTACCGTAAACTCCACATTAACCAAATTATGTTACCTATTTAATGCAAAGTTTCAAATGCCGCTAGTTTATATTTACCAAATTTCCTTTTTTTTCTCTCTTCAATTTAAAAAGCAAGAACAAATTTGGTAAGTTTGTCTAGCACTGGTCTAATTTAGTTAGTTTAGGTAGACCAATGTCCCATTTAGAAGCTGCATGAAAGCTATTTTGGAATGGTCTTCCTAATTTTGAAATTTTGTCAGTTAAAGCGGCTGCCACCTTAGCTGGTACGCCTTCTCCAAACTTCCACACCACACTAGCGGTGTGGTATTGGTGATCTGACATATATATGCAGTAAAAATTGTTTAAAACGATATGGTAGGGATCTAGAAAAATATTGTTATACTCAGGTTAGTCAGTTTGAACATTTGGACACTCAATGTTTATGTTCATGTGCATGTTCTAATACATTAACTAATTTTATTGCGCCTATAGTTTCATCTTACAAATACTTGCTAATATAAAATTGTATTTTATTAACTTTAAATAATTAAGCTTGTTAAATAACTTCAAAAGGGAGATTTTATTTAATTTTTTTACTAAGAATAAAAGTATGCATAAAAAGAACTGTCTGCTGATACAATTGACACTTACATACACATATGTTTGAGCCCATCTAACGGGTTCAGATGCACATTGGAAACCTTTCTTGATGTTGAAAATAAATCCTATAGATTGTTAATTAGGGATACGGCATCTTTGATCTGATTCCCCTTTTAGAACCGGCTGCGGTTTCCAGCCCCCTGCCCCCAATTTCCCTGTTATCTCACTTTCTGGAACATGGGATGCCGTTTTCCAAGAAGAAAAATCGCGATTGTACTGTACCAGCATTCTAAGAGGTAAAATTATCGTTATAGACATGTGCATCTAAAAAGTGATTATCGCTGTAAGCAGGTTAAAAATACACTGAAATAGGAATCCCGTCGAGATCAAAGAAAATATCGTCATAGGCAGATTTATCATTATAGACAGAATCATTATACACAGGCTTCACTGCATGCGCATACAAAAGTGAATACTTTTGAATACAAATTTTATTTAGACAAATTCTTTTTTGTATACGCCGTCGTTTCGAAGAATGGTGATTTTTTTTATTTGAAGATCATTGCAACTTTGATAAGAGTATGTAATCACACTAATGAAGCAAAATACAGTCTGAGTAAAAACTTTAAGGCCAGTAAAAAATTTTGAGAAAATGGACAAATCTTAAACTGAGGAATAAAATAACGTTTGAGTGATAATTATTAACCTTAAATACAAGTAAAAAAGGCAGCAAAATTCATTTGTAAATATCTTATCTTCAGAAAACATTATAGAACACACAGATCAATATGTAAACCTGAGTAAAAATTTTAAGGCCAACATAGAAAATAGCATTTAAGGAAAAAAAATACAAACATATAGAAGCCTGTGTATAGGAGCCATTTCTTCGAATTACTTCAAATATTCTTCTTCTAGTTTCATCCATAAAACTAGTTTCATGGATGAAACTAGTTTTTGATAATGTTCGGGGTCTGTTTTATACCATTCGTCTTCGATAGTAGATTTCAGCTCTATTGATGATGCAACATGTCTACGATTTGCATAAACTCTTCTTGCTAAGTCATCCCATAAGTTCTCTATTGGGTTGAATCTGGCCATTTCAAAGTTTCAATATTGTTGACTTGGAACCAATTTTTTTGTACTGTTACTCGAATGGATAGGTGTATTATCTTGCTGACATTTCCAATTTTCTCCAGCAGGAAATTCAGCATTTGGTAAAAGATGACTTGCGAGAACACTTTGGTATGCTTGTGAATTCATTTTACCCGAAACGAACGCAATTGAACCCACACCATTGTAAGCAAAGCACCCCAGGTCATCACAGAGCCTCCACCTAATTGGCGCTTGGAGAATATTTCTTTTTCTTTTCTTAAATCATGCCAATAGTACTTACATCCGTTTGGTCCATCCACATTCCATTTTCTTTCGTCAGAAAAAATTATTTGTATGCATTGGTTGTCTCAAGTCATGACTTGCTGACTGAAGTTAAAACGCTCTATTTTGTGCCTCTGCAGCAACTGAGGCTTAGCCAATTTAGCTTTATAAATGTAATTTCCAGACCTTCTAATTGTGTTATACATCGTTTTTCGACAAACATTTAAACCTGTCGTCTGAATAAGTTTCCTGGTTGAGTACTTTCCAGTAGATGCAAGTCACGAGGACAAAGCTTTAGGTCTTCCCCCGGTATTCTTTTAACCATAACTGTCTTTCAATTTAAAAAAAATTGTTGACTACAATCTTTGATCTTCCTATCTTTATCTCAATAGTGCGGCTACTCATTCCTGTTGAAGAAAAAGCTTCAATCTGCCTTCTTTCATGACCTGTTAACTTCTTACCCTTCGCCATCTTCACAAAGAGCACCAAAACTTCGAAGAAATGTATGACAAATTCGCAAATTGAAGAGTTGTCACAATCTTAGTACTTGCAGTAATATTTAAGCCAATATATGCATATTTATTTTTAAAAATTGCTGGTAGCCATAAAGTTTTTACTCAGGCTGAAATACTAACTTTGTATATACCAATTTTTTTCTGATAATTATATATTTACAGATCCTGTTTGTTGCGTTATTTCTTAGCAATTAAGTTTAATAATTAATAATACAATAATATTTACTAAATCTAATTATTTCCTTTTTCCATTTTCTCAAATTTTTTTACTGGCTTTAAAGTTTTACTCAGTCTGTATGTAGTACTGAAATTCATCCCTCTCAAAATTCTATGCTCTATAACTTTTATTTGTACCATTTTTAGGATTAAATGTGCTGCTTTCGAGTAATCTAAGAAAATCTGACAGAATACCCCATTTCACTTCACTTTTTCCCCCTAGAAGCAGAAGCTCATCTCGTCAGAGAGGGAAAACTTGCAATAGTCGTACTAGAGCCTAATTGAAGTGATTAACCCTCCAATCGTCTGAAACGTTTTTTTACGTTTTCAGTTCAAAAGCAGATAGTTCGTATTTATATGAATATTTCCTTAAACAATCATGGATAAAGTATTCTTAAGATTTAAGAGATATAATTAAATACAAAAAAGATCTATTCATTTACTTTAAAAGATAAGTTTTCCAACCTGGCAGCTAAAAATTCAAAATAATTGAGTGCTCAGAGGGTTAAATTAATAAAGCCATAAATTTGTCCTGACATAAATATCTATTTTTCTACTCTCCAGTCATTATACAAGATGTAACCGACACATCTCTGTACTTCTTTCAAGACAAATCAGCAAGGCTTCACGGAAATATTTTTTCTAATCCGGCAATTAGTATACTAAAATTAACCTTTGAATAAATACTGAATTTTGACATTTGACAACTAAATTTTGTAAAACCTCTCGCCGTTTAGATCGGTAATTAGCTTATTAAATAAGTATCCGTTATCTAGAAAATTTCCTATAAAGATAAAAATGTGCGAAGTCCATAATAATGACTTAAAACCCACATAACTTCCGTAAACGGCAGTTAAGGCTATGATTTTCTTATAAGAATAAAAATTGCTTATATGCTACAAAACAATATCATGCACCTCTAATAGGAACATTTCATATTTAGGCGAGAATTTCTAAAATAACAGCTGTAGAAGACAAATAATGAAAGAAATTTAAAAGCAGCAGAGCATTATCACATGGATTGAAAATGTTCCCTTGCTGACGTGAGTAGAAAGCTTTTAACGCCAATTTATTGGCATCTCGTGTCTTCTATATTTCGGCCCCATTTGATCAATAAAAGAACAGAGTTGCGGAAAATGAGAAAAAAAAAGAAAGAAAGAAAAGAGAAAAAAGAAAACCCTTAGAGATTCACAAAATTTTGCAGAGGGTAATTAACAAATCTTAAAAGATTACAAAATTCCTTCCTTTAATGCAACTTATCGAGGGAAAAACTATTATTTTCAGGAACAGTTTCTGGTATTTGAAGTGATAAACTGATAGTGGCATCCATATTGCTGTATCATACATCCTGCAGAGCAATTAAAGTTGCTATATAACTGTCATTTTAGGTAACATTTTATAGTATTGCTTTCAAAAGAAACGGCACCTCTCCGATAAAACAGACTAATGGTGACATAAATTCAAATACCTTTTCAATGAAGTTTCCTTCAAGATAGTTTTTGCAGCAAAAGACACGATATTGTAGATTAACGGTGTCTATTCTAGAAGGTCCAGTAGTTACGTAGATTGTGTAGAATATGTTGAAAGATTCGTATTTATATTCAGACCAATTTTAATTGAATTGAAGGATTAAATAAAGATAATTTATTCTATAAAAACAAATAATTCCAAATTCAGGAAGAGGCAACAATAAATAAAGGAGGTGATCAACCTTTGTATAGACGCTTGACCGCCGTTTGAACACAAAATGTATACGTATGTACACAAAAACATTGAGGCATTCGATCTCTAATCTTACATTATAAAATTAAAAAGTATCTAGAAGTTCTAGATTTTTTTTACTGCCAGTTTCACTAATACATGAATGCTAGGTGCTCTTTACTATTTATATTGAAAAAAATATTATGGAAAATAAATTTTAAAGAATGTTTTGTGTGTTAAAACAATCCCGACTGTATTCTAGTAGCTTTAAAGACTATTCACCTACTGTATTCAGTACTTTTTTTTATTTACGACATATATGTTGGTGTCCTCCTTTAGTAGTATTTAACATTCAATATTACTAAAGGAAGATTTGATTTTATAATTGTCAGAAACTTTCAGAATCGTTAAATTATGGTATCTATTGGGTTGATCTAAATGCCGAAAATGAAAATATTTAATTAATAAAGCTTCATTTGAATAAATGATGGGTAGAATATCGGGCTAGTATTTTCCCAAAACTCACACAGGATGAAAATTATAATTAATAAAGCTATTATTAAAGCCATTTCATTGGTATAAGGGGGAAATAATAGAAATTCTATCTGTTAAACAGAAGTGTCTTAAATAAATGTGTAGAATAGGTCAGAAGCATTAAAAACTGACAAATTTGCTTATAAATTGGTTGTTTATGAGCGATTCCATTATTAATTCGATTCCTATATCACAAAACTGGTATTGATCCTAGTTTGTTTAAATCACACGGCTCTTAAAAATTTAATAGTAAGACCAATAAAATATAACAGTCCCATTTTCCAATAGCTGGCAAATTTTGAACCTGAATGGTATTAGTAACTTCATTTTTCCAAGAAATAATCTTATGCCCTAAATATTTGAAAATTCATTAAACAAGCTTTCACTCTCATTTTTACTATAGGGTCAAGACATCCACATCACAGTTCCGTAACACTGGATGACCCACTCCTTAAATGTTTATAAAAAGGACAAGAGAAAAACTATCAGCAAATATTTTAATCTGTATTTTGATTTCCTTTTCTGTTCTATCTTTTTTTTATTCATTCCAGCATTAGAAGAAAAATTTCAACAAAATAAAACAAAACGACGACAAAAAAAAAGGACAGAAACAATGAAAATTTTGAAAGGTTACAGAAAAAATAAGTAGTGGTATGAAGAAAAGTATGCTAAACGATAATGAATGTTTTTAAAAAATTTAAAATTGATTTAATTTCATGTATAATCATATGAGAACCCTTTGTTTGGTTAGAATAAATAACAAGAAAATTAATTTTAGCAGTTTTTATTAACACCGTTGTAAATAATACCTTGGATGTAGTAAAAACAGCAAGAAACCTCATATGGAGCAACTTGTTCAACATACAAAGTATTCACATCATCTGGTAATCATCACACATCATCATTAACAGAAAAAGTAATGACGCATTCTGGTTAGAATGGTTAAAAAACATAATACATAAAAAGTATTGAAATTTTTTAGAAATTCATTTGGAGAATAAGTTCCCCGTTTTATTATTTCCTTAAATAACAGGGAAGCATTATATGTCTATAAAGAAAAGTCAATCTATTCCAGCCTTTATTTACTTCTACGATCGCGTGCGACGCAATTTCATCGGTATTATCCCGATGTTAAACTCAAAATTATTTATACTCGGCAGTATCAAAACCAAAAAGTACTAAATAGCAAATGCTACCCAACTCATAAATACTGCGTTTTCACCATTCGTTAAGGTCTCTATAAACCTTTTCCTTACGTTAAATTAGCAGAAAAATTTTTACCTTTGAATGCGGGTCGGTGGTACAACTGCTGTACCAGACATAAGTGAGAATTTCACTCCCCGCATTCAACTTTAACCCTCAACATACTCAACAACCCCTTTAGCATTCAACGCAACCCTCTTCTGCTTTAAGTCCCTTAGCCTAAAGGTTAATACCCTTCAAGCTGAGGAGAAGCTCCAAAATTTACATCTAATTTCAGTCAGGCAGTATCAGTAGTATCGCAAATTCCTTTTAAGAAATTCTCAATGCCGCTGTAATGATAAATGGCTCGGAGGGAATAGTTTTACTTTTCGCCTCTTCCCCCACGCCATATTTGACTTTCTACAGTGAAAACCCCCACGAACTACCTTTCTGTCCCCAGGGGCATTTATTCCCCGTCATTATATGGAAATACCTGTTTGCACCTGAATAGGAAGGAGAGCCTAGTAAAAGAAAGAGCCATCAGGCAGCATAAAAAAAAAATGAACTGATTAGTCGGTACCCCCAGTAAGAAGGGATTTGTTTCCACGGGTAAAATGGAGACCGTTTTGCACTGTCCTCATGAAAGATCTCTTAATCTTTATAAGTTTTACTGTCACTCAGCCTTTCCTTGGAGTATCTCAAACCAGAAAAGATTTTTCTTGTAATTACGGCAAAAGTGAGATGTATAACAATGAGTCAATTTAAATTTTGTTTCACTGAAGAGCAGTTTTATATTCATATATAAGAATTTATTGTTAGTCTAAAATTTTTAGATTTTAAGTAAATACCAATTATATCTCACAGAAAGAATTAATATCGGTTTTTAAAAATTAGTCAAAGTGAACTAGGTAACTTCTGTTGTTAAAATTTCGATGAACCCTTTATAGTATCAGTCAAAATATACGGAAAATCTTCATGCTTTCTTTTAAAATCCTTTCAACGAGTTCCCTGGCCATTAGTTTCTTGCCACTTTTTACGTTACAATTTATTAGAAGTTTCCTTAAATGAAAAAAAGTCTTCATTTGTTTTTAAATCGCTTCTTTTTCCGTGAGTAAATAAATAAAAAAGGATGGAAAAAATAAAAGTGAATGCCGTAAAATAAAAAACGGCCATCATTTTCATAGAAAAGGTTTTCTTAAAAAATCCGAAATTTTTTCTCTGAATTTTTTTTGCTTGCAAAGTATAGATTTCAACCAAATTATACGAAACTTTACAGATACCAGATTCAATATGCCGGCAAAGCATTTTATTAAATTTTGAAATAAATGCTTTGAATATTCAAATAAATATGAGAATTTGTATTAAATCATTTTTAATTGAGCATGCGAGAAACACAGCATAATTTTTCTTTCATAATTTCAAAGCCAGACATATAGTGCAGATTATATAAAAATTCCAGTTAAATACCGTTAATATTCAGAAATATATCGGTATTGCAGCGAGCTGAATTTCAGTTGAACTCTGAGAAACTAAATTATGAGAGTTTTTCCACAAATTAATTATTTTTAAAGTTGTATCTTCGAATAGTTACATTGAATTGCATAACGGTTAGAAATATGCTAATTATCCATGCTAAAATTCAAGTTTAAAATATATTAATTTCTTGTTTCGAATCTTCACATTTAATCCTTAAAAGCCCGATTTTTAAAAATTGATTTTAAAATGCTTTTTGAATTTAATTTCTTTAATAAAGCATGGGAAAAATACTTTAAAAAATCCTATTATGTTTTAAATTTGGTTTATGGCAATATACCATATTATGACAATATACCACAATATACCATATATGGTTATCAGTTTGTTACCATCTGACAACATTGGGTTTATTTCAGAAAAAAATTTCATTGAAAAAATTTCATAAAATTAAACACAGATAAATTTTAATTACTAATAATACGGTTAAGGAATTTCTTTCAATATTGTAGAATAAAATATGGTATTCTCAAGCGTACAAATTGGAATGCAGAGGAAACAGAGGAACAAAAGAATCCAGTCTCAACTAAAAAACATCAATTAATTTTTATTTTTTTAACAGCACTCAGGCTGCCATCTATATGTTGTAAATTGATTTAATAAAATTTTCAATATATATCCTATTGGCCATAACAGGCATTAGAGTTTCAGTCTTATTCTCAAAATCTTAAAACACAAAATTGGGTATGTTGCTTAAAAGCAACTCTGTGCATTTAAGGGTTAAAGGTAATTTCTCACGATTCTCCGTAATTGATTATGACTAAACTTTTTGACTCTTGTCACTAATTTTTCCCGACACAACAAATCTTCTTTGAATCCTTTCTTGTTGAATTAAAAATTTTAAACCAAGCCTTTTTATGACCTTATAACTGTATAGTTTGAATGAAAATGCGAGAAGTTTGGAAAAAGAAAAAAGTCAATCAAACTTTTAAATAATATACCATACAATAACTAATACAACTTTATAATGTACAATTATACTGTATAGAATTTACTGGCGTTGCTGAACATATAAACTTAAAATAAGGAACATAATGTTTATAATGGACATGATGTCTTCATAAGGAACAAAATGTTGACAAAAATATATGTTGTAAAATGAAAAATCAAAAGAAAAAGAGAGAGAGAGAGAGAGAAAATGAAAGAACGAATAAATTAAAACTGATCTGATTAAAAATATAAACTTAAAAATCTTTCTACCCCTAAAGATGTTACCGAAAATAAACGCTCGAAATAAAACATCAAAAGACAGAAAAAATGAGAAAAAAAATGCAAGAACCATTTTTTACGATATTTAACAAATTAAAACTTGGAAGCAAAATCTGAATCTTTTTCTGAAGAAAGACGCTCCCTAAAACTTTAGAAAATCGTTAAAAATCAGGAAGGTTGCAGTGGAGGTTCAAATTCTCCTTATTAAAACGGGGATATTCTAGCATTTGCAATGATATAAAAATTACTGTTGTCCGATGAGAATATATGTCGTGCAATTGCAAAAGTGGTCAACTCAATTTTTTTTCACAAATGCGTTTTTTCAAAGATTTTAAATCTATGTCATATCTTCTTCCACTTGACAACCCGAAAATGTTAAAAACATGGCCCTATCCATTTTTAAAATTAGCCAGGAAATTAAGGTGTACTGCAGAACTGGCTATCTCCACTAATGGTTGCGGATTCAAAACCGGCCATCTCCAAACCTGCGAGGCAGCGCAGCGCTAGTTTCGTGACACTTTGCCAAACGCAGGCTTACAGCTGATAATATGAAAACTGCGATGAGTTCGAGTTTGGTTTTCCTGAATTATTACACTTTTGAACAAAATGGAGGAAGATGTTGAAGTTCTTCCTCATCAGATACGGTAGCGTAAAAGAGATCCGTCTGTAGGGAAGCGAGAGGAGGCAAAACAGAAACGGTAGGTTCTATTCATAATAATTAATTTATTTATGTATAAAAGTGAATATGGAAAACGACAATAAGGCGGGAGGGGGATAAGGAACTCGGAAATATTCCGTTGTACCTTCAGAAAATAGAGGAGGAGATCGAAGATAAGCTGCATTTGATCCAAAAAAGGACGCTGTGATCTCTTTCATAAATACACTGAAGAGCATTGAATTTTACTGCTGTCGGAATAAGACTCAAGTGATAAATTATCACAGCAGTTAACTAAACATAAGAAAAATATGGCTTATTTACAACTCCTGTTCCCAACACGAGTCACTCACAGTTAGTCTCCGGTACCTTAAAAACCTATTCAACACCAGAGGCAACATTGATTTTGGTTCACCTAGTGTTGATGCTCGTTTTAAATGCTTGGAAATGAATGAGAGGATCAAAGCAGCTAAGATTGACGAAGAGAAGCATATATATATAATTGAATCCACGTACATGAAAAGCGAAAAAACTTCGCCTGGCCGAAAACCCTTGTCCAGTTGACGTTTTATAGTAGATAGGTGTACCTATATAACTTCACCATCGTATAAGTCTCATCGAAGGATCCCTTGACCAACAATAACGAATTCATATACACTTGAGAGGAATTAAATTCCCAAAAGTTTTCAATGAAATTTTATCATCTTTGTTTCATTGGCTGTAGAATACCGACTTCACAGGTGCTACGGTCCTTAGGTATATGGCTGATGGGTGCGGAGCAGTTACGCATTTTGATAGTATGAGGCCACTGGAGTAAAATTGTTTTGAGGCCCCCTTCTCCTACCTAAAGTAAATTTATCGTAAGTTTCGCTCTGCGATGCACATCGAACTGATTTTGAGGCCCCGCAAGGTCTTGAGGCACGTGGCGAGCGCCTCTAACGCAAGTGCGAGAAACCGCCACTGGTGTGAAGGCCGAAGCAAAAACGTTGCACTGATGTTTATGCTACAATGTTGTTGGGGCTAAGCATTCACACAGGTACCCTAAGAAAATAGAGCTCCCAATCGAGAGTATTTATTTATTGCCCCGGACCGTGTGCTTGTATGAATTGAAAATAAAATGAAAGAAATTGAGTCTGCCGTTGAGTCAAGTCAACATGAAGAAAGTCTCACAGAAAGTGGGACAGTTTTCAAGCTAGGGAGAGATTATCTCGATTATGATTGGAAGAAAACCAGCAGCATTTCCATAAAACAACAAGATGGCATTTGAAATTCGTTCCGACAAAGAGTTTTTTTTTATAACGAAACAGAATAATAAATTATTAGTGCAAAGAGAGCCCTTTTATAGATCTGAGGCAGATGAGAGAAAATCAGTTGTAAAGAGAGGGGGAAATATCATGACCAGTAAACTTAGAGTCGTGACTCCAGTCTTAATCGTGAACCCTCTAAAACTTCATCATGCACAAAATTACTGACGAAGCATTTTGGACCGAACTTAAAGAGTGTCGACAAATAGGTTTTCAACAGACACATTATGCTATCAGAAGCTCAAGGACAAGAAGAATGGGAAGGAAATCCCCAGGAAGACACAGACAATACTTTGTGCGACTTTGGAAAAAATGTGGCTATGAGTTACCGAATTTTTGTTATGATTGAATCTATTTTTAGGACAAAAATATATACATCCTTATTATAATAATATTTTGCGAAAATTATTATATCTCACATTTTCTAGAGAATTTGCAGTATTTATTTAGATTTCAGAATGTTGGAAAACTGGCCATATCCAAAACGAGCTGTAAAACAGACCATCTCCAAAACCAAACCTTAAATAACTCCCCCCTCCCCCTCTTCATTTCTTCATGCCTCATTACCACAAATTGCATACTGAATCACACTGCCTAAATGCATCGAATGCTAGATAAGACAAAAAATCCACTTTTCTGGAGAATTTTCTGTTTTAGAGATGGCCACTTTTGCAGCTACGCGACTCATATGTTCGCGAAAATACGCAACCACTTATCATTAAATAGATAAAAATATACATTATCTGATCAAAAGTATCCGGACACTTTCGGATTTTCACACCTTTTAGAATTTCTCCTGAAAGGCTAAACTGACTGCGCTTGAACTACGATCATATAAAGAATACACTCTAACTCACATTTTACAGTGAAGATTCGGTCGTGAGGATAATTAGGGGACCGTCTACAAATTGTTGAAGACGAACATTATTTTGGCCCACCCCGCTTTAAAGTAAGCTTTAACATTCAGCAATGGTTATATTTAATGTGCATAATATTTATATGCATTTTCGTAAATTTTGCATAAATATTCAGGAAGATATAAAAGTTTTTTTAAAAAATCCCAAATTTTTCCTCATGTTTCCCATGTGTTTTGCTTCTAACTTGTAGAGTTTTAAGTTATATTATATGAAACTTACAGAAAAAAATGATAATATGTTAGAGAAACATTATGTAAAAATTTGGAAAAAAAAGTTTGATTATTAGAGCAAATATGAGTAGTTGTAGTAAATAATATTTTACTGCGCATGCATGAGACATAGCGTAATTTTTCTTTCATACCTTCAAAGCCAGATATGTAGGACAACATATATAAAAACTCCAGTCAAATATCATTAAGTTTTAGAAAGATATAAGCATTGCAGTGAGAAGAAGTTTTGCTTCCCTCTAAGAGAAACAAAACTATGAGGGGTTTTCCACAAATGGAAATTTTTAAACTTAAATTTTCGAATAATTTTAAGGAATTTATTAAAGATTGAACATGCTGAATACCCAGGCATACTTAAAAATAAAAATCATAATGTTAATTACAGTTCGAAGATTACTATTTGAAGATTGAAGTTTAAAAAATAGCAATTTGAGGAAAACCTCTCATCATTTTGTTTCTCTTAGAAAGAAGCAAAAATTCTGCTCACTGCAGTACTGATATCTTTCGAAATCTTAATGATATTTAACTAGATTTCTTACATAAGTTACCTACATATCTGACTTTGAAATTATGAAAGAAAAATTACACTATGTCTCGCGCACGCGCAGTAAAATATTATTTACTACAACTACTCATATTTTCTCTAATATTCAGTAAGAAATTTCCAAATTTTTACACAATGCTTCTTTAACATATTGTCATTTCTTCTGTAAGTTTCGTATAATATAACAGAAAACTCTCCATGTTATAAGCAAAAAAGAGACGGGGAAATTTGGGAATATTTAAGAAACCATTATGTCTTCCCGAATATTTGTGCTGTGTTTACGAAAATTTATTTAAAAAGGGTGGACCAAAATAATATTCGTCTTCATCAATTTGTACATGGTCCCCTAATTGCCCTCAGGACCTAATCTCCACCACAAAATGTTAGTTAGAGTATATTATTTACATGGTCGAAGTTCAAGGGCAGTCACTTTAGCCTTTCAGGAGACATTCTAAAAAATGAGAAAATCTGAAAGTGTCCGGATACTTTTGTTCAGATAGTGTAATTCTAATTTAAAAATAATTTTACCGTGTTAGCTCCCTCTTGTGCTAAACCATTATATCTTCCCGAATATTTGTGCTGTGTTTACGAAAATTTATTTAAAAAGGGTGGACCAAAATAATATTCGTCTTCATCAATTTGTACATGGTCCCCTAATTGCCCTCAGGACCTAATCTCCACTATAAAATGTTAGTTAGAGTATATTATTTACATGGTCGAAGTTCAAGGGCAGTCACTTTAGCCTTTCAGGAGACATTCTAAAAAATGTGAAAATCTGAAAGTGTCCGGATACTTTTGTTCAAATAGTGTAATTCTAATTTAAAAATAATTTTACTACGTTAGGTCCCTCTTGTCCTAATCCAGCACTGTGCTAGATTTGATTCTGGTAAGTCAAATGGTCTGGGCGCGCTTATGGAAGAAACAATAGAGCATACATACACAGAAAATGAGCTCTTTTAGTTATATGGAAATTTATATATATTTATATTTATACTGAACTCGAAAGAAACCACTAATTGCCTCAGCCTCTCCAAAAAAATCCATTTTTTCAGACGAAGTGCTTTAAAGTATTTAAAAAACGTTAAGAGATATTCGCCTTATTTGAGGGTTGCGACTGTCAATAGGTGGTCGCTTCGATAAGAAAAGTCACGTTTCTTCAATAAAGGAACTCTAAATGATAAAAAAAATTGGCAGAATCGTGAAAAATACCATACGATATATCTCTCTTGAATAAGGACATTAGAAGTAGTTTCTTATCATAGATTGCATAAAGGCAGTTAATGACACGATGGAAGGTATACTACACCAGTCACTTATCTCTTTAACAGTTTGGTGTCATTCCAAAAAGATCACTTATCCATCACATACGCTACTTGACTTGGATGTCTTAATTTCTGATATCGTTGCGAAAGATAATTTGTTTCTATGAAATAATGTCCATTAACTGTCACCATTACTAGTTGTTTCAAAAGTTGTCACTCGCTATATTTTTAAATGAATATTGGAGCCCCGTGAAAAATGTGTTCAAGTATTTGAAAATTTTCATTTTATTTTAATTATTTAAGAATTATTAATTGTATTATTTGAATATTTCTGACTTCAGTAAAATATGCTTCTTCTGTATCTGAGCTATTTCACTGATTTTTGTTAATATTATTCAGACGTTTGTTGCAATAACAGCGTCGAATGTTCATTCCAAAATTTTTCTAGTTTTTCAATGAAAAGAATGTATCATCATCATTTAAAATGGAATGTTTTTGATAACTAACTATTTAAACTGGAAATGAAAAAGTTACAGTACTCAAATAAACAGTTTGAATACTGTTTAATTGAATACTGAACAGCAATTTCTCGATTTCGAGAAAATACTATCTTCGTGAAAAGATTAAGATTAGAAAACTGTATATTTTTTCATTTGCTTGTTGTTCTAAACTAGCCTTTCATTCTGTGAAATCTTAAATAGTTTTAAATAAACTACCTCCTTACGTTAGGATCTTCAATGAGAATAGTTTGAAAGGCATTTAACTACTTAATTGCTTAGGACACCTGGAATTAAATATTACGCAAATGATGCTAGTTTCATTTTCAGTTTTACTGTAAATAAATATTTCCATAGCTAAGCATAGTTTGTCCCCTGTTTTTCTGGCAGAGTTACTTCTATATGAATACTGACTTAACTCAGAATTAATATAAAAGGCATCAAGAAAAATCAGTAATAAATTACACTATACATTCGATATTAGAATAAAATTAAAGCAATTCCTTATAGAATGAATTTAAGAGGTGTTAGAAATGGGGAGGTTTCATGCCTTCAGATGCTTTTAAAACAAATGAAATCATTCCCTACGAGAGCCTGATGTATCTACTTCACGAAATAATTGAATTACTGAAATTAACATAATAAATTAGAAAACGATCATTCAGGAAAGTCACAACAAATACCTGTGAAATATGTTACACTTAGATTATCTGAACTGTATGCAGATATTCGTAAAACTATGAAGAGAATGATTCAGAGAATATTACAGAATAAGCAGAGAACAACTGAGAGTGAAATAAGGTAAGAAGACAAATCTAAAAGGCATAACCATGACAGCAAAATAAATAAATAAACATAAAAAATTATGGGAATAATAATAAAAAACGATAGTTGCTTTTGCTACTTTCTAAATAAATTATTTTTTATTGAGCATTTAAAAAAGGATTGTCAACATGTTCCTTTAGCACGTATGTTATTTTGCGGTATCTGTAGCTCTCGAATAATGTAACATAAATGTGGAACACTTCATTTAAAAACACTAACACTCAAGCTGAATCGAAAAACCTAATGCATGATTTGGCCCTCTCGAAAAAAAGTAAATGAGGTAATAGCTCCCAGGCTATATGAAAAGAAGTCCACTTGCATCCTCTAGTAAGGTTATTTCTATTTTCCAAAAAAGAGAGGAGGACCTTCTTTTCAGAAGATAAGCAGCTCATTTATTGCCACGGCATCACAGGTTTTCTCGAAAAATTAGGTGCCCATTTTATAGTCCAGCAGTAAGAGTAGTCTAAATTATTTTTGGGTAGCTATAAGAGTAGTCTAAAATATGTGTACTATTTCATATGATAATGTGAATGAGTGAGTGAGTTTGGGTTCTACGGAGCAAGGGCCAGACTTGCCCATGCTGCGCCGGGTAATGTGTATGGAGTCAAAATGATCACTGAATTTCTAAAATATCACAAGGATAACAGGATTAATTATGTAGACCTTAAACTAGTCAACATTCTCCTTGACCAACAGAAAGGGTTCACAAAATTCCCATGCTGTTTTTGCATGTGGGACAACCGGTCTCGCAAAAAACACTACACTCAGAAGGATTGGCCTATTCATGAAACTCTGGAAGCCGGTAGGTTGAACATTGTGAGTGACCTGATTATCAGATTATCATTATTACCTCGTTTCATTTCAAGTTCGCTTTATCTAGCAGTTTGTCAAGGCGTTAAATGTTGATGTTGAATGTTTTCAATATACAGGTTGTCCCTAAAAAGTGGAACAGGCGTATATTTTCTTAAATATTGATCCAAGATATATACTTTAAATTGCAAAATTTCATCAGATAAGTCCTTTATATCATAACAACTCCATTTTGAAAAAAATTACTCAGATGTTGGAATACATCATTGTAAGTATGGAAAAAAATTTAAAAAATTATAACGTTAAAAAAAATGTATTGAATTTTTTTAAAATTTTAGCAACATAATGCAAAATGGCATGCAAAATTCAAAATTTCAGAATTTAAAACAATTGTTAGTTATGTTTTAACAAAGACCTTCACCACATTTCTCACAAAAATATGTGACCACTCTTTTTAACTTCACTATATTCTGCAGAATTTTCAGGAGAAACCTCGAGAAAATGTTTACGTGCCAACTGAAACTTTGTTCCTAAAAATCACCTCAGTATCACCATCTGCTGGGGAATATATACTACAGTGTTGCAGTATTGCAAAAACCAATGAAATCGACTTAAAGAGCTTACTGTGGAAAGACAGTGCCTTTTGGATTTGTTGCAGATATGCAACATCATGATATAAAGAGTTAAGAATTTGTTTGAAAATATTTTTGCTTCTAAGAGGATTGGAAATTAAAAAAATTGAATTTTTATAAGGCCCTTGTAGTGCAAAAATGTCAATAAGTAAAATGTTTTTCTTAAACTCATATATTCAAATACAAAGTTACGTGCAAAGTTAGTTCTATCTGCAAAACTTACAGAGATAATAAAAAAAAAAAAATTTATTGACTTACACCACTTTTCCATACCTCTCAATGCTGTTTGATCCAGTCTTTCAATGTACATTTTAGAGGTAATATACATATTTCAATAAGTTATTAAAAGGGATGAATCAGGAAATAACAATCTATTTGCTGACTCTTGTTAAATCGAAAAAAGTGATGAATAATATATTAATAAAAGTATTTAAAAAATAGTTCATCTTGTAACCCTTCGAAAAATATCCACTGTGATATATCATTAGTGAGGGTTCATCTGTTCAGAAACAAGCAGTGCTTTAAAAATATTATTAGAATACAAATGAAATACAATTTTTCAGAAGCAGCTATACTTTTAAATAGTCTAAAGTTGTAATTGTAATTATCTGAAATGTATTTTAAAAAAGTACAGTCCTTTTCTTTCGGTGAGTGACTTTTAACAACAGGAAACAAATATGTAGTAACCAGCCAAGTCCCCTTTGAGGCAACATGAAAGTGATTCCGAAGCCTAAAAACAGCCACTGAAAGAGAAATAATAATAATAAAAAAATCAATTGCACGAAGCAGAACCTTGTGCGAGATTGAAGGGGAAAAAAGAACATTAGTTGGCCTACTGCCAAACAGGAGTATTCGAAAATCCAGTTCTTGCTAAGTTCAAAGACAGAACGGATAGGCTGTTCGCCTTCGCCCAATCTTTCTTTTTGTGTATTCCAAAACTATTTGGGGTGTAGCCCCATTCTATGTCTGTATTACTTTTTCATTCATTTTCTATCTTTTTTGTGTTGATAATCGAACTCTCCGAGAGGAGAAGTAAGCAAATAAGAATGAAAACGAAAATACAAAATTTTAAAATAATTTTAGTGAGTTCTGCAACTCTAAAGGACGAGTCGCCACTGCCTTTAGTTAAAAGTTAATAATACGCTCAACGCTAAGAGCAAATAATTTAATATTCTTGCCGGATAATATCCTGTCTTAAATTTTGATTTTCTTAAGTTGTCCTTCCAGTCTTTATCAAGTTTATATTTGCAACTATCTGCAAATGAAACTGAATTAACAGCATGCGTCATTGGCAAATTTTTCAATCCACGATGATTAGATCAGGTACTACTAGACAAATATTTGCATTTCGCAGTCTTTCTATGTTGAATAAATTTGCATTTCAGTAATAAACATCTCTATATAAATTTGTGAGCAGCCCCTTTAAATTTAAAACTTTATCTCTGAAAGTTTTGCAGATAGAATCGTGAAACATAATTTATACATAGATGAGTTTAAGAGGAACATTTTACTCATTAACACTTTTGCAATATGGGGAACGTATTAAAATTTAATTTTCTTAATTTTATTTTCAATTCCACAGAAACCAAAGTGTTTTCACATAAATTCCTACCTTATTTGATGAAACTTTGTAATCGGAAGTATAAGTCTAGGTGCAATATTTAGGGAAATAAATACATGTTCCACTTTTTTGGGACACCCTGTATAGCTTCTTCTTTTTCTGCTTTGTCTAACGAAAAGATCAAAGCGGGTGTGTTCGATGGATCTCAAATTCGTGCCCGTATGTGTTATCGTGGATTTGTTAGTAAGATGAATGAAAATGGGAAGCTGTCTTTTACGGCAATTATATAAAGTTTTCTTTGTAACAGTAAGGCACCTAAGAGATACTGATTCCTAGAATGTTGGTAGTATTTTGTGAAATTGAGCGCAACATGAACGTATAACTTTTTATATTCTGTTTAGTTACCTTTATCAATTTCCAAAAAATCTTGAGGTCGTAAGTGATGAACAGGAAGAGCACTTTTATCAAGATTTCAATAACAGGAAGAGCACTACCATGGCAGCTGGGATAAACATATGATGGCTGACTACTGCTGCAGCATCCCACGGCATTGTCCTCATAGAAGTCTACAAATGTAAATATTATAAGCGCTTGCCTGAATTATGCCAATTATTTCACAGTAGTGGGTTTTTACTTATTTCATGAGTGTATGTTATTTTTACTATTATTTACAAATTTATATGCAATTTATAAACTTATAATTTGAAGGAAAGAAAAACCCCTAATGATTTTTTTGTTAAAAAACTGCAGCTTATGAAAAAAAGCTAATAAGCTAGATTTTAAATCAGCGTACTCTAATTAGATAAGAATAGGTGTTTATATAATTGCGACTAAAATTCTGTTCCCCAGCGTAATAAATAACTCACCATCATGATGAAGTCATTTTGAAAGTTGCATTAGATATACAGGGTGTCCGAGAATTGTTGGAAAATTAGAACATATAGAAACAAAATGGCTTTACTAACTTATTATATTTCTACAAAATTTAATAATTGTCGATGTGAGATTCCTTGGTTGCGCGTAGTTTGTCCAAGCGATACTCGATTTCACGCCATGTATTTACAAGCATTTGAGGAGCTATGGAGTGAATAACAGCTGTGGTACGATGTTTCAGGTCATGCAAATTAGCGCAAGGCATCTGATATACACAATCTTTCACATAATCTCACATGAAAAAATTCGAAGGAGTTAAATCTGGAGATCGGATGACATGACTACTGATTGAAATTTTCTTATACAATTCACATCCGGCCACATCTAGCTGAATCTATCGATTGTGGGAAGGAACAATGCTGTGAAACAAAACTTTTGGAACCGTGTTAGAAATGCGAGACATCGGGACAATGCTACTGTTCCTAGTTTTTTCCGCGTAGTTTTGTAATGTATCCAAAAATTCTCGGACACCCTGTATGATGGGATAGTTAAAATTTGTTTTATTAATAACCCTTAAAATTAATTTTCCGTATTTGGCTTTATTCTCTACATTTCTTTCACTAATGGCTTGCTTCCAAAAATTAATTTCGATACCTACTTCCTGTTAAGAAAGCTTATGTGGTTCTGAATCTGTCTTAAGGGAACGAACGTCCGTGCGTTGACATGAAAGTTTAGAGAAAAGGTTATCGGTCAAGTGTCGTACGTCATCTGTTCACTATCCCATATTACAAGGTCAATTCCCAATAGTCCCGCGCAGTCTCCAACGCTTATTCAACGAATCAAGTACTGAATTTGGGGGGAGGGGGTCTTTCTTCGCATAAATGAGTTGAAAATCCCCGAATGACTTAATTTTAAATCAGCGTAAGGTATTCTTTGTTTAGCCTTAAGAATATAATGCTGTCTATGCTGTTTAATAAAAGTCACCTCATCATCCGACAAAGCAGATGAAATTCAATAAGCCTGTGGCAACATCTTCGTCCTTCATGAGCTGTCTACCTTGCTTAAGCGTAGAGGAGAGCTGAGTACTACGAAGGCTCAAGCAATATCTGTCATCTCTATCTTGCTCTTGCTTTGCTTTATGTTCCTGTAGTCGACATGTTAATTCAATTATCATTTACTTTACTTTTATCTTGTTAAGTTTATTGAAGTTATAATTGTTATCATAAGTTAGTTTCATCAGTGTTGCGTGATGTTTCCTCACATCTGCACGAGCCAGTTCACACATGCATAGCATACTTGTCAACGGTGGTTTGTACCTTCTAAGTTACCTTGCCTAATGAGATGCTTTAGCTACTCTCTTTGTTGTAGTAACTAGAATAACTTAAAGTAAATTCTGGCCCTAGTGCTATAGACATAGTGATAACCAAGTTAGCCTATTGACCACCGCATCGATTCAAAGTGGCAACCTTTACATTTGGTTTGCTAAAAGCCATCCATATGATGTGGCAACACGGATCAAGGTCCACTCTAGTGTTGCTTCAGAAAGGTACGTTAATATAACTGAATTAAAATAAAAACTAAACTCCATATGAAGAATTTAAATTACATTCCCTATATAGGCTGGTTACATTTCATCCAGTTAATACTTTTTGGAGAAACATTTTCTCATAATACAAATAATATCTATCGTATAATTATTTGTGAAGCTTAAAAATAAAAACACTTTTATCTGTCTTTATAACGTAATGTTTTGCAAATTTTCCTCTTTTTTCTATTCATCATCAAATTCGAATCCTTCATTTAGAGATATTGTGAAAACTGGTTTTGTTTCAACGTTTTAAACTCTCTGTGATGAAATTGAAACATGCAATGCTGTACGGATTAGAGATGTAAAAAATACTTTATTTTTATGTTGGTGGCTTCTATATCCGAAGCCCCAAACACCATTCCACTGCACAACTGCTGTACACAAGAGCTTGTTGCGTGTTTTACTTTGTCGTCATGGGTCAAATGTTCACGTTGCTATGGTGTGGAATCTTGAAGGCAGGAGAGCGTGCTTGGGTGCCCCATCATCTGAACAAGACTAAAAATTGCTAATCCAGCTTTCAATACCATTCTTGCAGCTTCAACGCGAGATGATAGTTTAATAAAAACAGTACATATTGCTATAATGCATTCTTACATTTGAGCATGCATGCTGTGGAATATCATGTAAACCATTAAAGTCTTTTAGGTGAATCGAAAAATGATGGATTTGTATTTTTAAAGTTTGCAAACATTATGCAAATAAAAATATATTTTTATTTAAGATCTCATATAAAAATATATGAGATCTTAATAAAAAAAGTTATTAATATTAAAAATTAAAAAGTTATTAATATTAAAAAGTTATTAATATTAATTAAGTTATTAATATTAAAAATTTAAGATCTCATATAAAAATATATGAGATCTTAAATTTTTATGTTCCCAGAAAATGCATTGAATAGTACCAAAATATTACTGGATCGCTTCTCTAAAAAGTGTGATTGTATACACAGGGTGCTCCAAAAAAGTGGAACAAGCGTTTATTTCCTTAAATATTGATCTTAGACATATACTTCCAATTACAAAGTTTCATCAAATAAAGTAAGAATTTGTACAAAACCACTTTGACTTCTAAGGAGATTGATAATAAAAAGTTACAAAAATTAAATTTTGATAAGGCCCCGTGGTGTAAAAATATCAATTAATAAAATGTTTCTCTTACATTCATATATTCACTTACAAAGTTGAACGCTTCTATCTGCAAAACTTACAGAGATATAAGAAGAAAAATTTATTGACTCATACCACTTTTCCTTACCTCTCACTGTTGTTTGATCCAGTCTTTCAATGTACATTTTAGGGATAATATACTGTTGCACAAAATCTTACCGTGGGTGTATGGTGTAAATAGTCCAACACGCAGGATAATGGAGAATGAAGGTTT
>BGPR01000374.1:436635-447064 GCA_013235015.1 Araneus ventricosus
TCACCTTGTAAAACCCTCTTCCCAACCATAAGACCTGCATTGCTGGGAAGAGACTTTCCATGACTGTAACAATACATATTTCAATAAGTTATTGAAAGGGCGGAATTAGGTAATAAAAATGTATTTGTTAATTTTGTTAAATCTAAAAAATAGTAAAATAATACATTAATTGAAGTATTTACAAAAATAGTTAATCTTGTGAACCTTCGAAAAATATATACACGGTGATATATCAGCAGTGATAGTTTACATGCTCAGAAACAAGCACTACTATAAAAATATTACTAGAATACAATTGGAATACAATTTTTCAAAAATGGATTTACCTTCAAATAGTCTAAACTTGCATTTGTATTTATCTGAATCGTATTTTAGAAACCTACAATCTTTTTTCGGTGAGTGACTTTTAACAACAAGAAACGAATATGTACTAACCAGCCAAGTTCACGTTGAGGCAACATAAAAATGAATCCTAAACATAAGAATAGCCAATGAAAGTGAAATAATAATATTAAAAAAATCAAGAGCGCGAAACTGAACCTTCGGTGAGATTGAAGAGAAAAAAGAACAACGGACGGAACAACGGAAAAAGAACGGTTAAGTTCAAAGCCAGAAAGGATAGCTATTTGCCTTCGCTCATTATGGCACTTACTTGTTCGAAATGAGTGAGTTTTGTTGCTTTCGAAAACTATTTGGTGTGCAGCCCCATCCCAAGTCTGTCTTACTTTTTCATTCATTTTCTGTCTTCTTTTCTTGCTTTTATCTTTTTTCTTTGACAATCAAACTCTTAGAGTGGAGAAGTAAGCAAATAAGAATAAAAACGAAAATACGAATTTTTAAAATAATTTTAGTAAGTTCTATCCTGTTAACTTTTTATGTCTTACATTTTAATTTTCTGAAATTGTCCTTCCATTCTTTATCAAGTTTATATTTGCAACGATCTGCCAATGAAACTGAACAACAGTTTGGGTCATTGGAAAATTTTTCAATCCATGCTGATTAGATGATGTACTACTAGACAAATATTTGTATTTCGCAGTTTTCACATGTTGAATAATTTTGTAATTCTGCAATAAACATCTCCATATAAATTTGTGAGCGGCTCCTTTAAATTTAAAAATTAATTTCTATCTGCACGTTTTGAAGAGAGAATCGTGAAACTTAGTTTATACATAGATGAGTGTAAGAGGAAAATTTTACTCATTAACATTTTTGTTCTATGGGGAACGTACAAAATTTTAAATTTCTTAACTTTTTATTTTCATCTTCCACAGAAACAAAGCGTTTTCACACAAATTCCTACCTTATTTGATGAAATTTAGCTATTAGAAGTGTATGTCTAGGTGCAATATATAAGGAAATAAATGTTTGTTCCACTTTTTTGGGACATCCTCTATGGTTGTAGCAAAATAACTCTCAGTGGCACTCGTATTTCTGAGCAAAACTATCTGGCAACTGGACAACAATGTAAGAGTGTAGTTAAACTTTAGCCTAAGATAGAGTGGGCGGCGTGATAGTTTAGGTAAAGACAGAAATAAAGTGTAGAAATTTCACCATTCAGATTTATTTTAGAATAATTTTACAAAAATGATTTGCTATCTCTCCTGGATCATGACATTACAGCTTCTTCTTAGAGTACAGATTTGCGCAGAAGAATTTAAGAAGGCTGTGTTTAGCACGTGATAAGAAAGGTCCCGGCACTTCGAGAAGGAGTTCCATTTCCAAACTTCCATTGTATGATTATTTGGGAGCTTGATTTATCTTATTCGTTTATGACGATCTATTTGATGCAACATGGAATCATATGTCCTTTTTGGTCCATCATTAACTTGATTCTTATCTTTCGTCTTTCAGGAACAAGATTTTTTGGTTCAATAAAATATTACCATAACTTTAAGGGACGATAATTAGTTATCGTCCCTTTGATCCAGATGTTGAAGAAACTTTTGTCTGTCAAATTATCATCAAAAATAATCAGATATATTTATAACAACATCCTAAAAGGGCCGCGGTGGCCTAGTGGTAAGGTCTCGGCTTTGGAGCCGGAGGGTTCGAGACCCGATTCCACCGAAGATCCGCCGTGTATGGGGCCCATTGCACGCCAAATCATACGTAGTGGTCAAACACCCTCCCGTTGGTGTGGCGTGGAAGCTTGGAGAGGGGGGCGCCAGCCCAGGTGTCGCCCTCGTCATCTGACCGAGGTTCAAAATTACGAGGTCAGTCCCAAAATAGCCCTCGTGTTGCTTCAAAACGGGACGTTAATATAACTAAACTAAACAACATCCTAAATTATATTACAATGTCTAAAACACAGTATTTTGAGAATCTCCATAATAATCCAGTAAAAAGTAATAAAATGTGTGTGTTAGTCAAACAGTTGATACCCTCCAAAGTAAATGACCTAATGTAGAATTCAAAATTCTGGCTGCATTTGTAGCAGTTTGAAGCCAGTAAAAATTGACCTAGAAAAACTATGCAGTCGAAACGTGAATTTGCTATCTACCGAAGAAGTATTTGCTTTCATTATCGGAGAATAGAACTGACAAAACTCAGAATTTGCTAAGAATATGAAATGTTCTCTGGTCCAAAAAATTAGTGAGAGACGCAATGATAGTTTAGTTGGATTAATGTGCATTATCTAAATTTTTGGAGAAAGTATATTGCTGCGGCAGTTACTGTTGATCTTTTACTTTTACCAAATAGAAACTCTTTGATTAAAATAATTATGACAAGACTTTTTTGAGAGGAAGACAAATCCCTATCCAACAGTTAGCACTCAGAAGAAGAGAGCCCGGAAATTTTGACAGAGAAATCTTTATAGTTGTAAAAAAAATTAGAAAAGCAACCCACTTAAAGACAAAGGTCCTAAGTTGTTCAACAAGCAAGAGTTCTATCTTGAGCAAGATAGTGAAGCAAGAATTTCATTTATTTGACCCAACAGAAAAAACGATCATCAAATATTATAAAACTGAGTGAGGCTTTGAAAACAATTCCTCCAACATCAGCTGAAGCTGAGAGGGCATTTTATGCTGCCGGGTTGTTCATAACACAGCTAAGAACTAGGCTGAATGATAAAAGCATAGATTTCGTATGTTTTCTTAAATAATAGTTTAAAAATGAATAATTAATAAATTTTATTTGTATTTTGTAACTCAATGTATAAAATAATATAAATTTTGGTTTTATAAATATCCTAATTTTGTGTAATTATTATTGATATCAATTAAAAGTAACTAATTTTTCGAATTTTTTCAAATTTTGATGCATTCCTGGGAATCCCGGGAATGACAGTTCCCGGAAATTCCCGAGAAGGAAAAAAGGCCCTTTAAAATTATAAACCCTAATCCTTGCTAACTAAAATGCTTAATAAAACTAAATCCTTAATATAACTAAAATCCATATAAAATACGATTATTGTTTTATGGGGCCTTTTGAAAGAATTCATTTTCGAACCCTAATTAATTACATGAGAAGCAGAATTAGTTATCCGTTTTCATGCCGTTTCTACATTTGTTAAAACCGTATTGCTAGGCCAGGCTCAATGCAGCATTCCACAACGCCTGCAATCATGCCTTGATAATGCAAAGCTGTCGTTTTGAGCTGTTGCACCTGTAAACATTATGCCTCAGGCTTGTAATGTTTTAAATAGTTTCTTTGTGACGTCTTAGTTTTTTTTAGTGCGATTTTCTAGAAAACTGTGAATCGAAGAGGTATGGTCTTCGTCCACTTTTTACCCTCCGAGAGTGAGAAATCGTGCTAAGTCGTGCTTATACGGTCATTACAGGACACTTCGTTTAGGGAGAATTTTGAATAAATTAATCTAGTTCTTCTTTTCGATATCAATTCGCATCTGACTCGGCCAAAATAGATCTCAAAAAGACCGCATAAAAATACATAGGAGTTGATGAACAGCAGGAAGCAGTAATAAATAAATTTAGAACTTGAGACTGTCATCACAAATATTTAAATTTCTAGAATGTAGAAAAATATTGTATAAGTTATCTTGGCATTGAATTGTTGTACTTATCTGGCTTATAACTGTGTCGCAGGGTAAATTTTCTCAGTCGATCAATAAATTTCAGTCTACTTTTTAAGCTCTCACGCTGCCATCTATGAATGAACTGTGAAGTTAAAGTTTCACTCTTCAAACAGGTTCAAAACCACAGCGATGACAAAAACAAGTTTCTATTACGCAAAAACTTGACTAGAGGATTGTGGATAAAAGAGGGAGAAATAGGTAGATTGGAAAAATTGGAGTCTTCAACTATGGAATTCGCTCTTAGTAGTCAGAAGACGATCCGAAAGGTGAGGTACTACGAAGAGAAGGGGCCGGGCGGAAGACATCCTAGGTCATTGAACAAGTTCGCTATCTGACGACATCATGAGCAGGTGAGTTGTTTTTCCTCATCTAGGGAATTACTTTTTTTAACTTTCGATAATTGTATTTATAAGTAAAAACTCTTCAAAAAAGTTTTCTTCAACTTCCTCTTTCAAAAAAGGACATAATGGAAACAATATGGAGTTGGGTGAAAATTAAAAGAAAAATAATGATATATTCGTGTATTGTACTTTATAGAGAAGTATTTATTCATAAAATAAGAAAGAAATTAAATTAAAAATAACTTCATTTTAATAATTGACGAATAAAGGTGAATTATTTAAAAGGCAATAAAAAATCTCTTAAAGATTTCTGTAATTATTTCAGTGCAGAGGGCCGCGAGCAAACCATGATTATTTTTCAGGAGAAGTAATTTTTTAAAGTAAACGTTGGTTTTTTCCTGTACTTTATCTTAAAATATTTCTCAATCTAAGATAAAACTTATTATTAGTATTGCCTTTCTTTCATGGTAATTCAGATTTCACTCAAGACGGTACTCATACAACGCGTAAAGTGTTCTTTCAACCTGTGCTATATCTCTGGAGACAAAGAGCAAATTCCGTACATCCTAAGTCCTTTTACTCATTTTAGAAAAGCTCTACATCCACCTATAAGATACAAGAATGTGCTTTTTATTCCATATATTTAACTGTTAAACAAACTTAGATTTATAATAGCTTACTGATCGAATATGTAAGTTCCTTTTGTTTCTCCACAACGTTCAATATGAGTAATAATAAGAGGCTAGGAAAAGGCTTCGCTTTTTCGTCTTATCATGTGTTTGTCAAGAAATTTCATGCCTTTGGTAATTCGTGTTATAGAATTAAAAAATATTTTTACTTCTTAACAAGTATTTCACCCCAAGTTTCAAAATATGTGGTCCAAACAAATTGTCTTGCATGGTGACGAAGTGCAATTTCGAGTGATATTTTGAAACCAAATTAATTGAATTTTTATTTTAATCCAAAGTAATGATCTACTCAGATTCATACAGAAATCGACGAGTTACAAAACTATCTTATGATCGCCATCTACTGGCAAATATATAAATGAGGAAATTGTAATTTTTGTATTTATGTGTCGAAAAATTCGCTTCAAGTATTTCATCAATTTCTTAATCAAATATTTTTCTCTAAAGTATAAGCATTTCCTATTTTGATTTTTTAAGAATTTTCAAGTTATTGCCTTTTGTTGAATTTTTTCAGTAATCTCACGTATTTTCAAGAGCACCGCAGGGAACTTAGGAATAAGTTATTTTTTTGAAAAATTTTAGTTTGTCATCTGATCTGCCGATAAATTTTGAACAATTTCGAATTTTTGAAAAAATTGCAGGTTTTGATACAGATTGGAGTTCCTAGAAATTTTCCTCAAATTTTAAAAAATTTATTTATTCTCAAAAATTCTACATATTTCTGAAATTAATCTGAGAATTTTTGTATTGTTTCATTAAACTTTAAAAATATATCTCTTATTACAGTCAATGTATCGAATTCTATATAGTCGTTTATTTTTTATATGTTAACTTAAAATCAAGTTTTAAGCTCCGTTTCGACAGAAACAGAGTTAAACAACTTAAGACTTAACAGCTAGACTACTTAAGGCTTAACATAAACTACTTAAGACTTAACATAAACTACTGAATACTTAACAGCTTGGTAATACGCTAAATGTATATTTTTTCTTGAATACTTTGATTAGAATTATTAGAACTTTCTTGAAATAATAAGGCTGCGAATTTTAATGCTGTTTTAATATTTATCGCAATGCTTTTTAAGATTTACCTTCAGAATATTTGTCGTGGTGAATGCAGGTGATTCACAAATGGCCTTTGAAGGTTAAGAAATGCGAAATGAGATAATCATCACTGCAACCTCTAAAAGGTATCAGCATTCGTCAAATTCACAGCAAAAACTTTTGAATTGATTGATTTTTTTTACAGTTTCAACTAAAGGGAAATAGCCTTAAAAACTGTCAGAATATTTATTAAAAAGCACAAAAATCTGAATAAAAATTTTAAATGATATCAAAAAATCAAAATTTGAAACTACATTCATGCAAAAACTGAGATAAATTAATTCCTTCATTTTCAGTTATCACTTTTTTATATTTTCGCAGAGATCGTGAAGTGACTCTTTTCATTCCATAAGACCAGGGATTCCCAAACTTTTTCCCCATCGTGTACCACTTGATTATTTTTTATTATATTTTCGCGTATCCACCCTACTCTCATATACCTCCCTTCTAACCATTCGTCTATGCAAAGAAATTTTTATCAACGATGTTAAGGGCCTAGCTGAGCTTAAGAGTCAAATGACTGGAATTCATAAAATTTGCAGGACTTATTTGTGATTTCACATTTTATTCCATTTTTACTGATAGTATTAGTTTAGTAGTATTAGTTCAACGTCAAAACAGATGAAATCAGTATTGTAATAATTTCGCGTTAACTTATAAGGAAATATAAAAAATACACTTCCTTTTGCTTTCTTTTTTTCTTATTTTCAGGGTAGGTTTAGGAATTGCACAAATTTCACGTTTACTTTTTACACGAACTTGGGAAACAAAATTCTGTAACATTTTAAATCCCTTATGTTTTCTTGTGTCCGCCATTACCGATTTGAGTTCGCGTACCCCCAACTGGTCCTTCGCATACCCTCAGGGGTACGCGTACCACAGGTTGGGAACCTCTGCATTAGACTATGCGAATGTATTATCAAGCATGTTCCATCGGTCATCGTAAGTTAGACTGCACAGCAGTTCAAACTGAAATTATTTAGGACACTCTGCTAACGGAATGTCTGAAAAATATACACAAAAGGGTTCATTTAGTGCTTGTTTTAAGATCTCTACAATGTCACTTGCCTCCGGAATTTCAAGGCGAAGTTCAAATTTTACTGTGATATCATTGTTATTGCCATACGTGAGGTGCAAAATCAAAAATTGCAACCACATGAAGAACATTGTGATTCTTGGAGGTGTTTATTATCATAAAAAGAGGTATGCTAGATTTATTACATCCAACTTATATTCAATGTAAGGGGAATTGGGGTAGATTGATACGCGGGAACATTGATACAGTCTGTAGATTTTGATGATTAGAAAGGCTCCAGATGTTAATATCCCTTCATATATATGCCACTGAAACCCTTAGCACAGGGTATATTTTTCGGCAATGTTTAGTCAAAAGTTAATTTAAAAATGAATCAAATCGCTAATATTTTCATCTAAGTAAATTTTACTCGAAGTATGTATTGTGAGATTTCTTTAAATATTTACGTTTTCATGCCAGGAATCTACTCCAAAGGTATAGAAAAAACATTTATTTTTCTGAACTATATTAAGTTTTGAGGTTATTTAGCGTTGCTCTTGCGTGATTACTTGTTTTAAGTAAAAAAGGCTCTGGGGCAGATTGATACAATTGACTCCGGGGCACATTGATACGCGTCTTTTGTGTGCATCAATCTGCCTCAACAGCAATTACTTAGAAAAATCGTCTTCAGAATGGAAAAAACATAAAAATGAGCTACTTAAGAAAAACACGCAATTAAGTATTTATTTAAATAATGAAAACTGTTTGATTTAATTGCGAAAATGGAAAGTATTGTTGTAAATTAAGTTTTAATTATTTTTTGGGAAGTTATAAAAAATGGAGAAAAAAGTTGTACGGAAACTTAATTAATATCAGAGAAAAGACATGTTTGGCATTTTCAGATGATATCAAAATTATTTTTGTGTGTATTATTTTCGCAAGTCATCGAGGAATGACGCGAAAATTTTCCTTAATTTTTTATTAATTAAAATTCTCAGAAACGGCTTCGAGGTACACATTCCCTCCCTCCAAAGTATTTTTAAAAACATACACATCCATTATCCTTTATTATTTATAGAGATAAATTATTTTCTAAAGCAAATTTACATTTTTTTTTTTTTACATTTTTCCAGTCTCATTAAAAATGTTGAATTTTGATTAAAATACAAGTTTGTAACTTTGTTAAACTTTTAAACCTTGATTTGGAATGCAAAGTTTATTGATTAAACAAATTTTCTTTGATCCCACAACTATTAATCATCATTATTTTCGATATTTCCGTGTGTATCAATATACCCCTGGTATGGGGCAGATTGATATAAATCCATTTTTAGGAAAAAAGTGTAATAAATATTTTATTATGTCATTAATGACCAAAATTCGACTGAAATCCTATATTAGATTAACAAATGCATAAATATAGCGTATTTGTTCTAATTATTACCGCTGGTAAGATCATTTTTTAGCTTTCCGAAAAAAGTGTATCAATGTCCCCGCATTAACCCTACTTCAATTTTAAGTGATAATAATTCAAAATATCTGATATTGTTTCTGTTCTTTACAGGCGGAAAAGAAAAGTTTGGGAAGAAATGGAAAACTATCTTCCCAGACGCCCGAGAGATCCATCAGCTATGTACACTTTGTTTGCAGGAGATAAAGGGAGCGGTCCAACTCTCTCTTTTGTATTCGTGTACAGACAGCATGTGATGCATAAGGCAGCTTATGAATTCATTACAGTCATTCTTCCAGAAGGTGACAGACTTAAAATCTTGCATTCACGTCAAGTGCATATTCTTAGAAGTTTAGGTGAGTTCATTGTCTGAAATTTAGGATTTAATAAACATGGTAATTATTTGTATTCTGTTACTTATTATTTAGTTTCACAAAACGTCGGGGAAGCGGTGGCCTAGTGGTAGGATCACTGCTGGAGGGCTTCAGGCCCGGAACCCGACTCTACCGAAGATTTGCCCTATATACGGACCCGTTGCATGCTAAATCCTATACAGGGGACCAAACCTCCCCCTGCTGGCGTGGTGAGTAAGGTTTGAGGGGGGTGCCAGCTCAAGCATTGTTCTCCTCATTTGCCTGAGGTTCAAAATAATGAAGTCTGATCCTCGTGTAGCTACAAAACGGAACGTTAATTAATCAAAACTAAATCACCAACTATCGACATGAAGATTAAACTGAATGACTGATCGACAACAACGAACCTGAGAATAAATTCATTGTGGACGGAACTACATGCATGCACCTGTTGGGAAAGTGTTTCAGGTTATTTTTATCTCATTTTCAGTTATTATTTTTTAAGAAACAGTTCTGTAGTCAACAAATATATCTGCGTTTGATCAGCCGACTCAACCCCTTTCTTTCCGTCGTAGTTTTGTGTAAGTGGGCACTTTACCCAGGAAAGAAATGAAAATAATGCAGCCATATTCTGTGCAGATCATGATTTAACCATTACATCAAGATCAAGCAAATATTTATTTAACTTGCAAAGAAATAAATTTTCATAGAAAATTTTGACGAATACAAGAAAAGAATCTTTTTTAGTTCTCTTAAATCGGATCGAGTGTAGAGGCTGTAGATACAATTTTTTGACATCTTCTATATGTATATCTTTATCAAGCGAGTCTTTTCTTCGACTTAAAAATATTTCATTATCGCAGATTTGCATGAATTTTTTTTCGAAAAGCCGACTGTAGATATATGCAGGAAAATAAAATATGCCAAATGGATGAATCACAAACAAAATGAAGCGTAGTTAAATAATGCATTTACAAAGTTTTCAAAAACAACTTTAATCCAAAAATGCCCTGTGTTGCCTTTGTCTACCCAATTTTGTCTTCTAAAATATTGAGAATAAGAGTGAAACACTAATGCCTGCTTTTGCCAATAGATTCTGAAGATGCTATTAAATCAGTTTACAATATATAGATGCCAGCCTGAGTGCTGATGAAAAAATAAAAATAAATTGATGTTTTACACTTGCGGCGGCATCTTTTTTGCTTTGTTTGCACACTTGAGAATACCATGTTTTATTCTACAATGTTGAAGGAAATTACTTATCTTATTATTAGTTCTTAAAATTCATCTGTGTCGAATATTATAGAATTTTACTCAGTAAATTTTTTTTCTCTACTAAACCCCAGTGTTGCCGCTTAGTAATAAAAAAATTTTAGCCGTAAACCAAACTTTAAAAAAAAATAGGATTTTTTAAAAGTATTTTCATGTATTTCAAGGAA
>BGPR01000374.1:454177-525647 GCA_013235015.1 Araneus ventricosus
CGGGAGAAAACGTGCAAAACGCATCCATGATTTTCTTTCACATAATACGAAGCAAAAAATGCTCAACAAGCTAGATGAATGAAATTTGTATCTGGCCTTTTCATCAAAATTATAGATTTGCTTCCAATCGGGAAAAAACGTGCAAAATGCATCCTCGATTTTCTTTCACATAATACGAAGCACAAAATGCGCAACAAGCTAAATGAATGAAATTTGGTATCTGGCCTTGTCATCAAAATTATAGATTTGCTTCCTTAATCAGGAAAAATTGCAAAATGCATCCCTGATTTTTTTTTTCATTTCATAATATGAAGCACAAAATGACAAAGCTAAATGAATGAAATTAGATCTTCTGGTTACTCAAAATTATAGATTTACTTCTAATTTTGCTTCCAATCGGAAAAAACGTCCAAAATGCATCCTCGATTTTCTTTCACATAATACGAAGCATAAAATGCACAACAAGATAAATGATTGAAACTTGGTATCTGGCCTTCTCATCAAAATTATAGATTTGCTTCCAATAGGGACAACACTTGCAAAATGCATCCTCGATTTTTCACATAATAGAAGCAAAAAATGCCAACAAGCTAAATGAATGAATTGGTATCTGGCCTTGTCATCAAAATTATAGATTTGCTTCCAATGGGGAAAACGTGCAAATGCATCCTCGATTTTTCACATAATACAGAAGCATAAAATGTACAACTAAGATGAAAATGAAACTTGTATCTGGCCTTCATCAAAATTATAGATTTGTTTCCACAGGGTCAACTGCAAAATGCATCCTCGATTTTCTTCTACATAATGAAGCACAAATGCACAACAAGCTAAATGAATGAAATTTGTATCCGGCCTTGTCATCAAAATTTTTCAAATTTTGCTTCCACGAAAAAGTCCAAAATGCATCCTCGATTTTTTTTCACATAATACGAAGCACAAAATGCAAAAAAGCTTAAATGAATGAAATTTGGTATCCGCTTGTCATCAAAATTATAGATTTGTTCAAATTTTGCTTCAATCGGAAAAACGTCCAAAATGATCCTCGATTTTTCACATAATACGAAGCACAAAATGCACAACAAGCTAAATGAAATGAAATTTGTATCTGCCTTGTCATCAAAATTATAGATTTGTTCATTTTGCTTCAATCGAAAAAACGCAAAATGCATCCTCGATTTTTTCAATACGAAGCACAAAATGCACAACAAGCTAAATGAATGAAATATGTTATCTGGCCATACAAAATTATAGATTTGCTTCCAATCGGGAAAACTGCAAATGCATCCTCGATTTCCTTTTACATAATACGAAGCACAAAATGCGCAACAAGCTAAATGAATGAAATTTGGTATCTGGCCTTGTCATCAAAATTATAGATTTGCTTCCAATCAGGAAAAAATGTGCAAAATGCATCCTCGATTTTTTTTTCACATAATATGAAGCACAAAATGCGCAACAAGCTAAATGAATGAAATTTGGTATCCGGCCTTGTCATCAAAATTATAGATTTGCTTCAAATTTTGCTTCCAATCGGGAAAAAACGTCCAAAATGCATCCTCGATTTTCTTTCACATAATACGAAGCACAAAATGCACAACAAGCTAAATGAATGAAATATGTTATCTGGCCTTATCATCAAAATTATAGATTTGCTTCCAATCAGGAAAAAACGTCCAAAATGCATCCTCGATTTTCTTTCACATAATACGGTGCACAAAATGCGTCATATTTTGTAAACGTACTGGGGGGGGGGAGGTGCATTTCCTCTGGTTTTTTTTCTTTACTGTAAATTCTTAGTTCTTAAAAACGAAATTGATGACCAAAATTGTCTCCAATTAAATCCCGCATGACCTCTTCCTGTGCATGTATAGTTCCATTTCAAGAGTATTGGAATTTTTGTATCTTTGAAAGAAGCCTTGTAATTATTTAAACGTTAAACTTTCTCATTTTTCTGCCACCTTTCTAGAGAACCTCCTTTCTTACATGCGAGCTGAGAATACAAAATTATCAAGGCAATAAGATTATTTATCATTACGAGAGCGTTTTAAGCAACTTCCGTAGTCATATACCGAAGTATTATTGAACTGTGGGATTTTGTCCCTTAACTTTCTGGTTTTCTGTAATAATCACTTCCACTTTCACCATTTGCGTTTTATTTTTACAATTTTATTTACTTTTAACGATTGACGCATTTTAATTCTAACAAAAATAGAAACATTGTATAGGCTTTGCCACTCATTTACTTAATAATCAATCATTTCAGATTTACAAAAAAATTTAATTTTTCCTTGCTTGGTCGAATATTTTGTCCTAAAAACTGAGTCAGAATAATTCAGTTGCTTTCTCACTTCAGTTGAAAAAATTGTTGCTTTCTGTTGGATGTATTCTGTATATGTTGTAGACCTTATAGAATTTAAGAACTTACATAAACCATTGTCTAGTTACTCATGATAAAAATAACCACTTGTTACAGAAAAAAAAACTTCTATATTTAGTAATTATTTCTTGGAAAAACAATTATTTAATTCCAAGGTAAATAATTTGGTATTTCAATCATTTTCAAGGAAACTTACATCAATTTTAACATTCCTTTCTTCTGTAATTTGATTTCGTGCTTTTGATTTTATTATTTTTCTAATCATCTTAAAACCAAAAAACCGAAATTCAATTGAAAGGAGAAAGACGCTACAAGTAATTTATGAATCCTTCTAATGAGGAAAAAAGTTTCTCTCGAACTATTATCGAACACTTTGTAATAGGCCGTTCATGGTGCAGCTTTTTTATAAGATGCACAAAACATGCAAATCAGAATGCATTTGTTACTCAGTGTCTTTAGGAGAAAGGGAATCTCAGACAAATATTGCTTTTAGTTAGTTTTGTCTTCTTAACCCTTTAAAGATCCATTTTTTTTCTAATAGTGTTATAAATAAATAACTTAGGGAATTGAAATTAAGTTAAGAAAAGAAATTAATTTAGCTTATTGGATTAAATTAATTTTTGTTAATTAATTCTATTAATTAATAATTAATTACCAAGTGAAGACACTTCGTTATGGTTTTAGATAAGAAATTGGAACATCTAGGTTTTTGTTTCATCTAAAAATTTGGCTAGAACTTACGCCAACCTTAAAAACTGCATTAAAAAACTGTTGAATTTGGTGGGAAGTTTACTTCCCACCACCTTAGAAAGGGTTAACATGCTATATTATTACATGAGACTCATTTCTTTCATTTTCTTTCACAGATCTCTTTCGAAGAAACATCAAACAACATACGCTAGATTAGTGCTGGCTCTCAATTCGGTTTCAAAACGGAGCTTTACTTCAATGGATACCATCTTAGTAAATGACTTGCTCAACTGCGAAAATTCTGCCTCTGTTTGCGATTGTAATCCTCAGAGAGAAGAAGATCCTGACTATCATATCACAGAATTATGTGATAAAAACCTGTCTACAATGATCTCCAAGTTTCTACAGGCGAAAACAACTGATGATGATGCTGTAACATCAATGATATTTTCTGTTCACTGCCCGCATTTTTTTAAAGCCCATTTTCACCCATTCGTGCATATTTTATCGTATTTTAGTTTTTCTTGGGATACTATCAATAAGGGGTTGGCAATTATTGTCAAACAGCTGAAAAGAGAATTTCCAGTCAATGTTCCTGATTTTTGCTGGGACGATATTCCAGAGCGTATAAAAACGAGTACACTGAATACTTGTGCATTGGCTTCTACAGACTACAAGAGAAAACACATTCAGACCATTTATGCCGTTTGTACATTCGAAGAGGACGACGGATGGATTTTCTATGCAATTTTAGATATAGCAGTAAGAAAGGGAAACGTTCCACCTCCACCCTCATCGCCTACCGTTCAAGTTTTTGAAATTGGACGCTTAATGAGGTTCACGGTCTTTAACAAAGACTGCTATGTTACTTTGTGGAATTTAGAGATGTTATCATGTATACAATTTCATGTCATGGATTATGGAAGATTGCTGCTAGATAGTGCCTACTTTTGTAGAAAATCAACCAGGTCTACTCGTATATTGGTATATCGTCCTGTAAGTCTGTACCCTCCTGTATACAATCGCTATGTTACTTTCTGGGTAGATGAAACTTTCTTAGACATGGCCCTTTTTATGTTAGTTTGGAATGTTGCTGCAGATATAATCAAAAGTGTAAAATTAATTAAGGCATGCAAAGATGAATTCACTCAGAGAGAAATGAGAATATATCGTTTTAGTTATCGTTCTGATGAAAAGATCCTGTCTTGTATTAATGCTACTAAAATTCACAAGATTTTGGTGAAAGCCATCGAAAGTCATTTGCAAGTACGATTAAAATAATGCTTCCCTCATCTTCACTTCGTATCAAAAATATTCATACATTAAGAAGCATTCCTGAAAATTCCTATAGTAAATAATAAATCTAAATCTTTAAATGGATTTAAACGCCCTATTTAAATTGGTGAACATTTCATCGTTTTCTAAAAGCGCAAAATTCTAATCGGAATTCGTTTATAATACAGATTGTTCATAATCTCTTCAAGCAGCAAATAATTCATTTCATACCTAGTTATTATCTTATCTTGTAATTGGCTGATTATAAAAGTTTGTTCACCCAGCTCCGATGTTTCAAGCGGAAAAGCATAAAAAACTCTAAGAAAAATTAAAATCTCGAAATGAAGTGTGCACTCACATATTTCAATTCCACCATGACTTAATCCTTATGTGGCATTTTCGATTTAGTGGCCATCTTTGTTATGATAATGTCAGGATTCCAACATGTTATTCAGTATGTTACTGTCGTGCATTTATTTTAATTGTTTACTGAAGTTTTTTATAGTTTTTAAATCTATAAAAATGACAATAAGAATAAATAAACACTTGATTCTTATAAGCAAAAAACCCACTTTAATTAGCCTTTTTTTAAATATAGAAAGTGAATGGAGCATTTATGGGAAGCAATTTTCATTCGTTGATTTGAAACAAAAATTTATTATTTTGAACAAGATTTTTTCCCCTCTCGTAACATTTTATTTATGCACAATTTATTTCACATCAAGATTCTTTACTATATGCTTTTGGCAGCATGACCAAAATTTGCCCTTGTGCCATGAAGTACAATACAATGACAACTATTCATATATAAGTCAGAATGAATAAATCCATTAGTTTTGTATTAATTTTGTTTTCTTCAGCTTGGCGAAGGGTGTGCTAATTGAAGTGGAAGCCTGGATGAATGAGAAAAGTGCTTGTTTCTGTATAATTATACTCAAATTATATGAATTTGCTTACATTTCTTCTTGTTCTTATTTATATAGGGTTTTACATTTATGCGTTGATTTGAATTTCTGTTGCTTTTGGGCTTCTATACGTTTATCCTATTGATTATTATGCTCTTCATGCATTGAATATCTATGGAATTTGGTGTTCTAATTAATTTGATTTATTCATACAAACAATAATTCATTTGAATTATTGTTTGTTGTGACATTTATTTGTGAACATATGTGTACAATTTTTTTAATGTAATTTATTTTTTCCTTTTAGTATTTATATGTATTATGATTTTTGTTTAGATAATTGTCCTTGCCGGATTTGGATATATGCAATAGGTCTTTTTGTAATGTGTTTTAAATAGTGCCTATATTTTTTATTTATGTTCTACTTTCTCTTTAGTTTTATAGTTTGAAAATATTTTTTAAAAAATTTGTGTTATTTTTCTGGGTGTTTTGCGGGCACTTTTTTCCTTCTTATATTTTGTATTGAAGTTGTATTAGTCTGTTATTTGCTTTCTCGTCAAAATTTTGGAAAAGTTCGAAATTTTCGGTTCTTAATAAACTCTTAGGGCCATTGTAACTCTCCGTTGACTGTATATAAACCTTCTCATGTAGGTAGGTCGGCATGATTTATTGATATTAGCTCAGGATTTCTTATTATGGTAAGGTGGAGAAACTGGATACACGAGGCAACTGGGCACCCTTTAATAGTTTTTTTAATATATGGATTACATTATCATTAACGCCACTCTATACCCCCGAGCTCGGAACCCAATGAGTTCCCTGTCAGTTGAATGGGTATACTTGGAAGGAAGTGCATACCTCGCTCCCGTAGGGAGTCATGATTGACCTCACATCTGCTCTTGCTTACGTTAAGTTGTCCTGACCCCCGTGCAATGCGTCCATAGGAAACAGAGCACAGAGGCTTTCTTGGATGAGTGTAGTTGTACACAAACTGGCCATAAGGGTTATCGATTGGATTTACAAGAACAATGGGCATAATTGAATTTTGAAATGATGACTAATGATTAGTTATGGTATGAAAAACAACACATTACAATACACTTGATATGAAATTAGCAAGAAAAAAAATGGTAGCTTAAAATTGGGAAGAATAATAGACAAGTAACACAACAAATCTAGGTTATTTATAAAGAAGAAATAAAAACACAAAAAACATACGGATGCCTATGTACAAAAATATACAGTCTAAGAAAAAAAATGACTATTATTAAAGTAACAGGACTAAAACTAAAAAAGGGAAAGCATGAAAATTTGAGCAAATAATAACATGGTGATGATAATGTATTGAAAGGACAGCTGAATTTTTTGAAAAGGCTACGCAAATCTTGAACATGAGATGCAATTTGAGCAGAGGAGGAGTCAAATGAGAGTTCAAAAGTCCGTTGATTGCGAGTTTATTGATTTTGAAGAGTCTCAATAGTTTGAGACCTTCAAAACATTGAAGTCAGTTGGGTGGGAAAAGAATGAAAAGTTATTCTGTTGAGTGTAATTTTATAATTACAATTAAAATAACTAAATTACTTAGAATTATTTAAATTAAAGATAACACAGTGTAGATATAATTTCTATTTCATTTCATTTTTTTTGTTTTGTAAAGAATTGTTAAAAAGGGGTGCCCTTGGTACTAAGGGCACCCCTTGGAACTAAGGGCTTGGGGGCTACATGCAATACTAATTTATATGCATTATAAAACAGCTAACTCCGTCTTTTGAGTCAGTTAGCTGAGTTTTTTATCTTAATTTTGGACATTAAGTATTACGTTCTAGTTGTTGTTGACATTAAGTTTGAGGAGTCTATTATATTTTTTCATGGTTTACAATAAGTTGCTTTAAATGTGTGGATGTTTAATTCAGTTTGAAAATTTTTTAAAAGATTTTTTTAATAAGCATATGTTATGAATGTTTAGCTCCATATGCTAAGAATGCTCTTCTCATAAACATTTCTAAATTTTAGAGGGGATGCCCTGTTAACCCAGTGAGATGGGGAATTGAGTACCTGTGACGACATATTTATAAATTAATTTTTACACCTGGACGAGTGATTAGTTTTAAAAAATGTCATATACCAGTTTAAACGGTAAAGTCCACTGAATGTTCTTATATATTACCTTAGTATAAAAGAGGAAAATTATAGCTTGCAAAAACATTAAAATTTGTGTCATTTTCTCCACTTCACCCTACTTCTATATAAATGCAAGAAAATATTTTATTTGTTTAAATGATTGTCATGCACATCTGGCCTTGAGTATCAGAAACTAATCCAACATTTCTCTTTACATTTCTTAGAATTTTCAACATAAAAATATTTTTATTAAAAATAAGAAGGGTTTCAAAACATTTTTTTTTGTAAATTTCAAGTCTTTAAAATGTTGGAGGATTTTAAGTGATATTTTAAGCTTTAGCTCTGAACTCTTATTACTCATATTACGCATGAGAAAACCAAGCAATTATTCTTATATTAAATGTCGAAATTTTAATTTATTTTAAGCTCTTCGGAAAGCCTAAATCTATTCAGGGTGAGCCAAAATTTATGCCAAATGTATTTCAAAGCTCTTCTGCGAAAAGATATGTGCTGTATTTATTTGAAATATAATGCATCGTTAATATTTTCAAGTTTAGAATGCAAGCATTACAAATATCAAATATGCGATGTTTTTGTTACACGGCATTCATAAAATTTCTTATGAAGGTCTTGCCTAACCTTTTTGTAGCACGTCTCTGTCGATGCTAGTAATAGTAACTGTGATACGGGCTTTCAAATCAGTGGTGGTCTTTGGGCATGGAGGCATTATAGCAATAACAAGTAACCACATTAGGAAATTTTTCCCTCAGGTGAAAGGCATTGATGATTTTTTCCTTGGCCACCATGACACAGAAATCACATTCCGTGCAGTTTCTTTCTGTTGAGTTTGTTGAAAGGCAAACCCAATAGTTCGTATACGTACATATATGCGTATATGTGCTGCATCCCTGTAGACGACTATCGCCAATCTGATAACTTCCCTCCCGTGATACAAAAGAAACGTATATGGATCATCTGTGATGCTTGCATTCCGAATTTGAATAGAGTTCCTCTTGATGTTAGTATCTTTCAAACAAATACAGCTTCTACGTGTTACGGAATAAAGTTTTAAAAACAGAGAATCCATTTTGGTTCACCCAGCATATTTTGCGTATATATATATATTGCATTAAACACATCAATAGATGAAAATTTTAATTAAAAATATGAGATATAAGCAGCAAATATTATCTAATTAATCTTTGCTGTAAGCCGACAAAATACTTCTTGAATGCTCTTTGAACATGATGCATAAAGTTAATGTAAATGAATTCAATCTGGGCATGACATGAAGACATTTTAAATATTCCTTGTTGTGTTTGTGTGTAGCTTAAAATTCTTTGTGAGCATGATACATAAAATCGCATTTGGGAGTGCCTAGTCCTTTTTCTGTCTTACTTTGACAAATTCTAATTAAACTCAATAATTTTGAATTGTAGTTTCTTCCTAAGTCTTAAAAATTGAAAAAAATTATTTGTAGGTTTCATCTGTTTATACATTCCCTGAGAACGCATGATTTTGCAGTAAAAATTTATAAAATATTTTCTTGTAAAAGAGTTTAAGTATTGTAATTCTTCGTTTCTTTCGCAGTCTTAGACGAATGTAATAGCCCGTTTCTGGATACGAAAAAAATATCTCTACAAGATGAACCCCTGTTAATTACTTATAAAGCAGATTATTTTCTCCCGAAATAATATTTTTAAGGTATGTGACTACCCTAAATTCCTCGTTTTGCAGAAAATTTTCGAAATTTGTTTTATTTGTTCATTTTGTAGGCCATACATTTAGGTATCTAAAAATGCTTTATTTTTGTTTCTGCTATAATTACAAATAAAGTTATAGCATATATAATAACCGGAAGTGACAATTCTGATACCGGAAGTGGCAATTGAAAGAGCCTTAAAAATACAAACAATTAGCTTGAACAACTATATTTTAATTCTCAAGCAATATATTGTCTAAAAACATAGATTTAAGCTTCCATTTCTTATTTTTATTGTCTTATTGGTTTTTGGCGACGCTCTTTTAAAAAAATACAACACAACAGTAATTACAACAATAAAAATTATTTTTGGCGCTCAAATTGCAGTTTTATAATTTAATTCCATTTATTTTGAACTGTTACCTGTTCTCATGTGTTTTGAAATGTAAATTTATCCATAGATGCTTAAAAATTATATGAAAATTGACAAAAAGCTAATTCAGATATCGAGACGCCACTAACTATCTACTATATAAAATTATTCAGAAAAAATCTAAAAAGCTGAAAGAACACAAAAGTCGCTTAAAATCAAGTAAAAGCAGGGTTTGACTTGTAAATTTGGCGAGTTTTAAGATTCTAAGATGTGTACAAAATTTTTTGTCCTCTATGAAAATCTTTAAAAGCGTTTTCTGAGAAATTGGAATGTTCGATATTTTTCTACGCGGCAAACATAATTTTGGAAAAGGTTTTTAAGATATTAAAATGAAATTTGGCCAAAATGTTTTATTTGTTTCTAGTTATGTTATGAACTAGAATCTAAGCTCTCTGCCTATATTTATTTATTTTAATGACATTTTAGTGAGAAAAATCGATGATTTTTTTTAAAAAATTCGAGTTTGTTCCCAAAGTTTGGAATATCTCCAACACCTTTCGAGGTATTAAAAATATCCTAGTTCATAACACAGATAAGCATGTTACCTATATACTGTGCAAATATTGATGAAATATATTCAATAGAACTTCTTACAGGAGGTTTGGCGTAAGTGCAAATTTTCACTAAAATTTTGCTAAAAATTGCCTATATTTTGAAAGTCAATGAAATTTCCAATGAAATTGCATTGGAATTCTTAGTTTTATAACTCATTTTAATTAAAAACATGAATGTTTAGTTAAAAATTTAAAAATTTGAAAAAAAGTGCTCCGAAGGTAGTCACATACCTTAACTTTTTATTTTGCACTTTCGTATTGTTAAAACATCAAGTCTGCAGTTTTATTTTTAAATTTGTATACATTGGCAGAAATGTTTTTTGACTAACTATAGATTTTGTATCAAGAATTCAAATTGATTTAATAAGTATTTTAAACTGCTGCAAATTATATTTTACAAGTTTTAAAACTAAAGTTCCTGAATCTAAATGAGCTTAATTAATTCTAGTGCAAAGCAAAGAAACATCAAAACTGTTCGCTACTGTGTGTGTTGTAGTCGTCAAGTTTTTGTCTAATAACTTTGTATTGTACTTTAACAATATAGCTGTTAGCTACATTTGTATTGTAGATGAGCAATGTAACAGTGCTATTTTTGTACCTGGTATTTGTGGAAAAAGGAAGTTCATTTATATGCATATTTGTTCATTTACGTATATTCATTGTTTATATGCATATTGTTCATTTATATGCATAATTTTTTTCTCTATGTTGGATTAAACTTGGTCTTCGGCATTCCTGAGCATCTGTTTCTGTGTGTTTCGTTAAATCTAACATTAATGCTTTCAGATGTATACTCAAATATTTCATTAAGCGATCTAGGTCCATACTGTTCAGCAACGGATTCCGAGACTACCACTTTTGGACGATTTTACACCGGAAAGGGGTGTCAGACAATGAATCATATGAGCGCATTTCCGGAGTTCTTTGTTAGATCACGCTCAGTAAAATGTAAACATCACCCTTCCATTCTTCACTTTCCCCCTATTTTGATGAAAATAACTCCGCCCGGGACATGTTCAAAATCGCGGAGGGTTTCCGAATTCGTTGAAATACTATACTTTGAAAGGATGATAACCTTTCGATACGCATGATTTTTTCAATTCAAAACAAAAACATGCCTTTGTAAGAGAACTTGTGAATAATTTGTGAGAAGAGGATTACGTATAAAATGACCTATAGTAAAAGTAGGTTGGTTGGTTGTGTTGGTGTTTTTGGCACAAGAGCTATGAGGTTGACCAAACAGTTCCAGAAAAAATTGTAAGATCATTTTAAGATAAAGGTTAAAGATTTCATAATGCATACGTATAAGAACCGACGTAAATAGTTTTCAGTTAAAACTCAACTACGTTTAATTAAGAGAATAAAAACCGATTGACTTCAAAAATACCAAGAGATGAACATGCGGAGTCCCTGCAAGTAATGTAGGTAATGAAATTGAAGTAGTATTGAGAAAACATAAAAGTTGGGAATTAAAATTCGAGTATTCTGATAAGATGCGATGAACAGTCATAATACTGCTGCATTGTGAGCACATTGGTGCTTGTTCCCCTAGCAATAAGTGAAGGTGAGTAAATCTTGTAGGACCTTCACGATATTCGAGTTAAAATAGTGCCAGCTAGTAAAAGTAGAGTTTTCCTCTTATTTATACAAAGTAAAATATGTCAAAGTGAATAGAAGAAATCGAAATCTTATTTTAACATATACTGTCTTTTAGTCTTGTTTAATGATAACTATCCTTTATTCGGTGACAGGAAACAAAGCTTAGTGCAAATCTTTAACTTTTCGTTCTCAAAATGCATGCCAAATCGGCAAGACAAGTGATAATTAAATAAAGTACCAACAAAAAATGATGATTAAATTTTTAAGGAAGAAAATGTTCTCTGAATGTTAAGAAATATAAACAGTACAAGACAGTTATTTACACAATAATCTTTCATTTTAAAAATAAGCTTTCATCTCAATGTTCAGTTTTACCTAATCTAATCTTAGCTAGACTGTTAAAAGTAAACTAAATAAGAATGAAGGGATGTCAGTATCTGTGATGACAATAACTCATCGATAGAATATCAATAACCAATTTTGCATTATTTGTTCTTAATATATTGCAAAACACCTTTCAGGAATAATTTTTATTGGGCCCTTTATTCAGGTAAAAGTGGAGTTATTCACGAACAGTTACATTGAATTACAACTTTATTGAACAATTTTTACTATTTGCTGAAGGGTAGTATAAATATGTTTGAAGGATCTCCGTAACCGTCTTGTTTGCCCTATGTCCATATAAAATAAAAGGTGTGAAATTTTTCTTCATAAATTCGTAGAGTTTCATGTGTTTTTAAAACAGAATACAAGAATAGATTATTAAAATGACATGCACTATTGAACAAAATTAGAAAATTTCATTTTGTTTTAATTATAATTTAACTCGGTTCAATTTTTTATAATAAAATGAAGATGAATAAGTATAAAAATACTTCTAAATTTAGCATGACTCATGAATAAAAAACATTATGTTATTAAGAAAAAAATGTGCAAATTTAAAATTTTAGCATTATGTGAAATCTGTACAAAATTATAAACTGAAAGTTATAAAATTCAGGATTGAGATATTTTGTTCGAATAAGTTCATTTTAATCTTTTAAAAATTATCAATGTTGCCAGTAGTGACGGCTATTTTCTTTATTTTTCACAAAAAATGTCAAATAATGAAATACTAATCTACATACTTAAAATAATTGGCAAAACCAAAGAAACCAGTCTTCCAGCCCCACCCACTGAACCAATTTCGCCAATTTTTATTTTATATGAAAGCTCATGACTTCTAGATTATAGAGGCCGTAAGTCATACGTCATCAATGGCCAATATGTCAACGATAAATAGGAGAAATTCGGGCAATATGGCGACCTTAAGCTTTGGTGATTTTTCCTAACCTTAATATTCGTTACAGGAGGTTTGTCTTTTCGGCAAAATTTTCTCGCAGCTCTTTACTTTGAAGTGATATTTTTTAAAAATTATTATATTCAAGTTTAAGACTCAAAAATTTCATTTTAGAAAAAGAAGTCATTTTTGTCATCTTACCTGACTCTGCGGGTAAGATGACGAACTGAGACAACAATTTAATTCAACAACATATATTGCCACACAACTACTTAAATCTGTTGAGGTCACATCTTGATCATATCAAATTGCACGTAACAAAAACTAAACATAACCAAACTAAAGAATCAGCATGAAACAAACAAAGCATTATCAGTCGAAATTTTAGTTGAAATTGAAGCAATGAAATCAGTTACAAAAATTGTATTGTCACGGGAGATGTGTAACTTGGATTTCATCCTAGCCCGTACAGACGGAATAGACCCAAAGCTTGCAAAACATTGGAACCGCAATTCCGTTTTTCCTAGTTCATCGTAATTAATGCATGCTTGATTATCGAAGGCCTCTGGGTCCAGATCATCACCAGTTGCAACGAAAGAAACTTCAAATGAAGGAGTTGAATCTTCATTCTCAGAAAATTAGATGTCTAGTTCCGCTTGGCTAATTTCTTCTTTTTTGTAGGATTTTTAGTAGGTTTATTGAGTATTCCTAGCTTCAGTCTTCTTCATATGTCGCTGTTTTCGTTTATCTTCTTTCCCATCTCTTCTTTTTTAAAATGATGAGAGTATTTTTCAATGGAGTGCCAGTGAGGTGCATGGAAGACAATCTCTTTCTAGGTGTTCTTGACGTTTTCCCCTACATGGTAGGAAATAGTGGAAAATCTGAAGTCACATACACTTTAAGTACAGGAGGACAGGACAAAAGATGAACTCCTCCAGGCTTAGATAAATCAGAATTTGGATCGTCTTCTTACCTGATATCGTCGTTTTTATTTTGAAAAACATTGAAAGACATCAGCACATCAGAAAAAATTAAAATAATACATCATTGAGCATGTATTGATTAGCTCTTTACGAATATCACATGTATAAACCAAAAATGCTTACTCAGCGAACATTATCCCTTAGCAAGCAGTAACCAAAAGTTACACCAGAGCCGCTCGAAAACACATTGCCGTGTACTGTGAATCACACAAATGATAGGATGGAATCGTTTGGAGTGACACTGGTATCTAGCTTGTCGCTATAGATCTATGATGATTTAGAATGGGGGCTGTCATCTACCGTATTGTGAGAAAAATCTAATTCGTTTTCTTACCCTCACCGTCATTTTGCCCGACTTTCCCCTACGTCATCATTGGTCTCTTGCCCCCCCCCCCTCAATTTTTGAAGGAAATCCCCCAAACACTACTATGTCTATGGGGTAAAACCTTGACAGAGCTCCCTAGCCAGAATTTTTATTTCATATGAAATCTCATGACCTCTAAATATATCGTAAGTCGTTGCCCTCCATCACCATCTTCCATATTGAAGAGAACACTACTTCACTGTACATTCTCTATGAGGAAACAATTTGACATAGTCCCCCAGTCCCAACCATTGAACCGATTTCGCCAATTTTTATTTTATATGAGAGCTCATGAACCCTAGACGCATCATAAATGGTCGCCTCCCCACCATTTTTGAGAGAAATCGCAAAAACACTACTTCACTGTACAAACTCTATGGGAAAAAGCCTTGACTGAGTCCCCAGTTTCAACAACTGGACCGATTTCACCAATTCATCTCGCCACTTCGCAAGCATAGCTATCCAACTAGAATGCCCCAAGTTTATTGTGTGCCTAAATATTATTGCTAAGTACCCATTGTAAGGGATGGAAGCTTCATTTAAAGCGATGCCATACTGCGTTTATAGTTCTGTCAATTTTTATGCAGAAATTCGAGAGAAAGTTGTGAAACGCATTAGAATGTTTGTTTTGTCATTTTTAGCCTGTCCTACTAATCTATATACAGTATTTAAAATTGAAAAAAGTGGTGGTTGCGTCGAGCTCGTGAGACCAATACGGAATACGGCGGGTACTGCGAGTTCAAAATAAAAATTCTAATCGTTGGGGTGTAACAGTTCGTGCAGTTTATAGTGATGGGTTATAATATCAGAACAAGAATTATTTAAAAATGCCAGTGTTCCAAGTATGGAGTCATATACCACTGGAGCAGTTGGAAAGGCTCATGAAGGCTCCACCAAGTCGCAGACTCAAAAATGTAGCGTGATTTGTAATTATGTCTAGTTTCCAAGCAATGTTGATTTTTTTAAAACTAACAGTTTCCTATATCCTCCACTTCTTCAATTTAAGCCACGCGTCAAGAATGATATTATCAATTTGTGTCTTGATCTGGCAAGCCGCGACTTTTTTCGACGCCTAAATGGAGGTATCCTGGATCTGCCAAAATGAATTCGTACTTTGTACACACTACCACACTAGGGTTCTAAGTTTATCACTCATGGTTCCTTACCGTCAACAACAGGAAAGGAACATAAGACATAGGTAAAAGATCAAAAGTCCTACCTACAAAATTCATTCCTCCAGTGCTTACCGTTACAGATCATGCGTTACTTTTTGACCAATCTTTGAAATTCCGAGATCGAAACCTTTATTGGGCAGAAATTTGTAGTCAAATAAAATGATGTGTAGCAAATTATATTTCAAGAATTAAATTGATAACAGAGGAACATTCTTACTAACAGTGGAATATCAAAATGGTCTGAAAACAGCAAATAAGTGGAATACTTCATACTGTAAACAGTAAAAGGGATCAATGCAGTTTTTTCTAGTTCTAGTTGCTATAAGTTCTGTTATGTATGTAGCATTGTTTTTAAAAGATAAATTAGTACAGTGCAAATATTTTGCAGGACAACACAAAAAATAATATTATAATTTATATTTGTATACATTGAGGATGTAATATATGTGTGTATGTAATTTAATTACAAATTTATCGATATAGTTATTTATGTAAAATATATCAGTCTACTTGTTTTTATATTTATTCGATATTATTAAATAGTTTTAAAAGATTACTAAAAGACATTTAATCTCGTTTCATTCTAGTTAGAGAAAGAGAAGTGAAACACTTATTTGACCTAAAGTGCAGCTTTTCTAGATCAAAATAAATTTACATTTTAAAATGAAAGGTAAAATTGCTCATAACAGTTCTATTTTCTCAAAAAACATGTATCATATTAACTGAAATTTTTTGAGTCAAAATTATATTGAAATTAGGTGCTTTCTTTCATAATGACCATATCAGGAAGAATATAAAATTTATAAAATATTTTTCTCAATAATGTGACGTTAAATCATTGCATTTGTATGAATTAATTTTTAATAGAAAATTTTGTAATGACTCTAAATTGTGGTGTTTTTGCATTGTATTATGTCTTAGCTCAAAGTTTCCTGACAACATAATGTTTAGAAGGAATTTGTTTCGTGCAAAATATAATATTAAACTCTACCCTTATTCATTAACTTGACAATCAATGGCTTTGCAGTCGTGATAACATCAGCAATGTAGCTTCTTGCAGTAAGCCTTACCTTTCTGTTCTCAAATAACCTTGCTTTATAATGTATCACGCTGCATTAACGTAAAATGTCTTAAGAGGATAAGAATAATTGAAAAAAATTGCATTTCTTTTATCTGAATCTCCAGAGAAGAAAGAGTTAGTAAACTAGTTTTAGTGTTAGTAAAATATCTCAATACTTTAAAGAGTGCCTGTCTTCAATTAACGTTTAATTACTGTGTCGCGTAACATTATAAAAGGAAGAATTTAACCAGAAGACAGATTTTCTTTTTTACAAGTAGATAATTTTTTTGAAATGATTAATAGAAGGCACAGATAATTTCCATCAAAATTTTTGAAGAAAGAATAATTATAATATTTTTGGTTAATTATGGAATTTCTTGAAGTCGTATTGCTACTAGTTACCAGACTGGAATATTGTACTGAATCTTATTCACATTTTTTAGTTTGTTATTCATTGGAAATTTTTGGAGAAAAGGAAATGCTTTCTATCCGAATAATGATCCATGCAATATTCTGTTTTATAAAATAACAGTTAGAATCGGTATTATTTGCGAGATTTCTTTTCTGTATCTATTTTTCAATCAACCCTATTTAGAAAAAGTTTTTTCCTTCATTTGTATTAATGGAGATTTTGTGCTTTTTTACTTTCAGAATAAATTTTATAAGATGCACATGAGAGAAATAACAGATATTATTTGAAAGCTTAAAGAAAACCCTGTGTTTTTCCATATATGGCGAAAAACGTGTGTGTGTTTTTTTCTGCTCCCTTGTGTATATAGAAATATATTTCAAGCAATACTGAAGGAAATAATCAGCCTGGCGATCTACATTTTAAAGAAATATCCTATTCTCAAAATTCCTCTAATATAAATAAACATATACGAGGTTCTTATTAATGTCTTTGTAACTTCTTTAATTTCTGTTTGCTGATAGTTAAAATGCTGATCTTCAAAAGTGTTTCTAGAGCTAGATTGAAAAGTCACGTGTGGCTCTGCACAGAACTGAAAGAATTTCGAAACTGACTTCCGTGGTAGATAACGAATGAAAGCAATTTAAAAGAATTTGAACATATATATATCGATTGAACATGTCCCTCGACAAACGTGACAAGAAAGATTTCAACGTTAATATAAGCTTTTCGGTTGAAGGCAAAAAGAGCGTTTGAAGGAAAATTGATAAAAAGAAACGCATAAAAGCTAACGATATACAATATTTCACAAGGAGTAATTAGAGATAGAAGATCAGAAAATACCTCTTATCATTTACCGAAGATACTTCATTGAAGGTTTTTTTTTTCAAAACAGAGCTTCTCGTATTTGAAATGACATTAATTTTTCGGTCTAACACATTCTGCAGAGCAATTAAACCTGTCACACATTTGTTATTTTAGATAACATGTTTATGGTGCTTTTAAGAAGAAAAGGAACCTCCCGCATAAGGCAAACTAATGGTACTATAAATTCAAAAGTCTTACGAAAACTGATCTTTGATGAAGTTTCCTTCAAGATCTACAATGGGTTGCCAATATAATGCGGACACTTAAAAGTTTTCATATTTTTTCGAATATCTTCCAAATATCTGCATGGATTTTCTTAGAATTTCAAATATGTAAATATTAGACTTGAACTCACATTTTACAGTGAAGATTTGGTCACGAGAGAATTTAGGTACCTACCACCAGGTGATGAAGACAAAAAAATGCCGACTCATTCCGTTTCAAAGAAAGCTGATAACAAGAGGAAACTTTCATAAATGGTTATGTTTGATGTGAATAATATTTACACGCACTTTCGTAAATTTCGCATAAATATTCAGAAAGATATAAAGGTTTTCTTAAAAAACTCCAAATTTTTTGGGGAATTTTTTCCCTCTTACATTTTGCTTATAAAATACAGAGTTTCCCACCAAATTGTATGAAACTTACAGACTACTTGATAATATGTAAAAGAAGCATTGTTATAAAATTTGAATTAAAAAATTTGTATATTACAGGAAATATGAGAATTTGTAGTAAATAATTTTTTACTGCGCATGTTTGAAATGTAGCGTAAATTTTTTTTTCATAACTTCAGAGCTAGATATATAGGGCAACTTATATAAATATTCCATTTCAATACCATTAGTATTCAGAAAGATATCGGCATTGCAACTTAGTGAATTTCGGTACACCAAGTACAGCAATAATATTGAATTTTATGAAAGTTAAATATCCTGAATATTCATGTATACTTATAAGTTAAATAAATAATTTAAATTACAGCTCGACGATTACTATTCGAAGTTTTCAAATTTAAAAAATATTAGTTTGTGCAAGAACTGTCATCATTAAGCCTTTCTTAGAGTGTACCGAAATTCACCAAGTTGCAATGCCGATATCTTTCTAAATACTAATGGTATTGAAATGGAATATTTATATATATGTTGCCCCATATATCTAGCTCTGGAGTTATGAAAAAAATTTACGCTACATTTCTCACATGCGCAGTAAAAGATTATTTATTACAAATGCTGATATTTCCCGTAATATTCAAATTTTATTGCAATGCTTCTTTTACATATTATCAAGTATTCGGTAAGTTTCGTACAATTTCGTACAACTCTGCATGTTATAAGCAAAAACATGAGGAAAAATTTGGGATTTTTTAAGAAAACCTTTATATCTTCCCGAATATTTATACAAAACTTACGAAAATGCATGTAAATATTATGTACATCAGACATAACAATTGATGAAAGTTTCATCTCGTTATCAGCTTTCTTTCAAACGGGATCAGTTGGTATTTTTTTTGTCTTCATCACTTTGTGGTAGGCCCCCTAAATACTCTAGTGACCGAATCTTTTCTGTAAAATGTGAGTTCAAGCCTAATATGTTCGAAATTCTAAGAAAATCCATGCAGATTTTCGGAAGATATATATATTTGCAAAAATATGAAAATTGTAAAGTGTCCACATTATATTAGCAACCCGCTGTATTTTTATAATAAAATTCAAGTTCCTGTAAAGAATAGTCAACACCTAAATACTTTTATCGCTATTTTAGCTCATATATGTTAGAGAAGTTGTAGAAAGCCACTTAGAAATTTATGGTTACCCAACGTTATTTCACCTAATTCCCTTTGAAATCAAGATCCACAGTTAAGATTGATTTAAATTATTGTTCGAGAAGTCTCACGAAGTCTGATTCTGGCCCTAAAAAAGAAAAATTTTCCATCAAGAGAATGAGCGCAAAAAGTTTTTTCTTTCAAAAGAGATTTTAGTTATGGTAAGTATTTCATATTTTGAATTATTTTACATTTTAACTCTAATTAAAAAAAGATTTAACTACGTTATTATTTGGGAACCATATTACCTATTGATTTGTATTTTAAATAACGTTTTGGTAAAGGAACTTAATTGTTTCAGCTAACTCTTACTACGCTATACACTGAAGTGCCAAAAGTCATATGATACTTCCTAATATCGCGTGGGACCTCCTTTTGCACGGCGAAGTGCAGCAACTCGCCATGGTATGGACTCAACAAGTAGTGGGAAGCACAATTGCCGGAACTTACATTTTACAGTGAAGATTTGGTGACGAGGGGACCGACCAGAAAGTAATGAAGAAAATGATTTGGGTTCACCTCGTTTCACAGAAAGTTGATAATGATTTGAAACTTTCATAAATGGTTTTGTTTCCTGTGCCCAATACTTGCATATATATTTTGGTAAAAATAGCACGCATATTTGGGAATATACAAAGGTTTTCTTAAAAAATACCAAATTCTTCTGCTTGTTTTTGCTTATATAATGCAGAGTTTTCAGCCAAATTATACAAAACTTACAGAATATGTGACAATATGTTAGCGAAGTATTTCATTAAGATGAGAAGTTATGAATATTAGAAGAATTATGTGTATTTGTAGTTAATAATTTTTTACTCTGCTTGTGCGGAACATGGTGTATAATTTTTCTTTTATAATTTGGAATCCAGATACATAGGGCAGTTTATATAAAAATGCCAGTCGAATACCTTTAAGATTTAGTAAGATATCGGCATTGCAGCAAGTAGAATTTCTGTTGGTCTTTAAGAGAAACAAGATGGTGAGGGTTTTTCCTCAATCTGATATTTTTTAAACTTGAATCTTTGAATAATAATCATCGAACTGCAATTTAAATTATGCATTTTATTTATAAGTATGTATGGTATTCAGCGTATTCAACCTTCATAAAATTCCAGGAAAATTCTTTCTGAATCTTAACGGTATTCAACTGGAATTTTTATAAAAGCTGCCTTGTATATCTGCCGGTAAAATTATAAAATAAAATTTATTTTGTGTTTTATTTATGGGCAGTTAAAAATTATTTATTACAAATACTCCTATTTCTTCGAATGTTCAAATAATTTATTTTAAAATATAATATAACAAAATAAAATTTATTTTGTGTTTCATTTATGGGCAGTTAAAAATTATTTATTACAAATACTCATATTTCTTCTAATATTCAAATAATTTATTTTAAAATATAATATAATGCTTTACTAGTATATTGTCACGTATATTGTAAGTGTTATAATATTTAGTTGAAAACTCTGCATGTTATAAACAAAAAACATGGGGGAAAATTTAGGATATTTTGAAGAACCTTTTTATCTTTCCGTATATACTTGCTATTTTTACGAAAATGCGCGTAAGTATTGGTCACAGCACATAAAACCATTGATGAAAGTTTCAAATCATTATAAACTTTTTGTGAAACCCAGTGAGCCGAAATCCTTTTCTTCATCATCAATTTCTGGTTGGTTCTCTAAATGCCTCGTGACCAAATCTCCACTGTAAAATGTGAATTTCTGTTGTTGTATGTTACACGATTCTCCAAAAGAACGAAATATATATATATTGTATCCATATTAACTCCAAAGTTTTCGCATTTTATGAATGGTGCTTAATTTTTGCTGACTAGTAAAATTATAGGCACATTGATATATTGTAAATTCCATCAAAGCTTTACTTCTCAGGAATGTTATGCAGTTTCAATTTTAAGCCTCACGAATTTTAACACTCATTATTATCATTTCAAGGATATTTTCTTTATGGAATAATTCAGCGGAGAGAGAGAAAGAATAATACATTGTTCTTAAAATTAATTATTTTAAAATTTTTGGTAACAATCATCGATAAAAATATTAATTGCCACTGAACCCTAAAATATTAAATTTACCTGATACAAGAAGCTATTTCACCACGATTCATTCTTACATATAAAAAAAACAACATTGAAAATCTGCTTTATTAAAACTCTTGCCACCTTCGGCACTCAGGTGGTTCGTTCAACTTATTGGTTATAATGACTCAGCTATATCAATAAAATTTAAAATTTGCGAGTTTTTTATATTAGTTATTTTTGTATTTTGTATTAATAATTTGTAATTAAAGCTACCCGATGAAGTAATTTCCATTTGAAATTGCTGAAGAGAATAAACTGTTATTTTTGAAAGATGCTAGATAAATCTGAAGATTCAAAGGAAATGACACCTACAAAGAAATTAAAATTTTTTGAATCTTGAAATTTTAGATGTTCTTTAGATGAAACAAAGGTTCAAATGAGGTCCAAAATCGAAAATGAAATTCAGATGCATCCAAAATCAAATAGTAAAGATAGATCATCTTCAGTTACGTCAATGCAAACTTCAAAGTTTATCATTAGGTAAATTAACTCTAATGTTGAAAGAATTGTAAATAAATACAATTATCTGCTGCCACATTTCAAATATTTATTTGAACTTCTTGCTACACTATTGAAACAATTTGAAACGCATTTTAAGTTCGAGTAAATATGGCATAGAAATAAAAATGCAATAATTTGAAATAAAAAATGCAACTATTCCTATAGCTCGAGCCAGTATTAGTGAGTATTTAAAAGATAATTATGTGCAATCAGAAAAAAATTGTCTAGACAAAAAGCTGTTTAAATGTTTGTTTTAATTTAACGTTCCATTATTTGTTCTGTTGCATTAATATATGTTCTATTCGTGGTATCCTAATGAGTTTATTAAAATAAGGACACATAATTTGAATCAGGACTAAAAATCTGATAAAATCTCACAGAAAGCCTGATAGTGTAATATTAATAGAAAGATTTCTTTCCCCATTTTAGAATGCTTAAAGAATGTTTTACCCTCGAAATACGATTAAAATATATGAAAACATTTGAAAATTTTTAAAAATCAACATTTTGATTATCATAATGCATTAACAAATTAAAAGAAATTTTAGGGAAAGAAAACTTTTCACGGTAGTGACCCACGAAATTTTCTCTCTACGAAGCTCCCGAACATCGCTCTACAACCAATTTATTCTTCGCCCTTTCTACCTATCAGACGGAACGAAACATAGCCGCCTTGAGCGACCTTCACCGCAGATCATGGTAATTAAAAAATTGTAAAAATGAGATTAATTATCTTACATAACATGATAATAATTCTTTCGGAAATTATTGACGGAAAAGTGGCCGAAAACTACGAAATTTAGCCCAAGTTTAAAATTTGAAAAAAATGGCTCTGAGGTGCACACCTTCAGCATCCAAAGTATACCTGTACCAAATTTGGTACCTTTATGTTGAACGGACTGTTCTGTAGATCACCAAAAGACAGATAGATAGGCTTCATCTTAATAAGTATTAGAGATAGAGTGTAAATACGTTCATAACTCGAAATGTGAGACTAATAAAATACAACTGTCTCATGTTTTCGTTGCAAAAACCCATGCCCTGTATGTCAAAAAAAATCTTATACGCCGGTTTACTTTGCTCCTTTCTTTTCTACAAAAGGAAGGTAACTGTATCAAACTTACTTAAGCCATTGCAAAAATTTTAAAGAAGAAACCGAAGAGGTGATAATATTGTAGCAATTTTTTCCTATATGTTTAGATACTTTTCGTCTTAATATTTCATTTTTTGCAACATATTATGAATAAAACCAGTATTATAAATTAAAATAGAGCAAAACAGGAACATTTAAAAATCTGCATACCCGAAGAAAAAATTTTTTTTGCTTGGCAATGTGTTCGAAACAAAACAAAACAAAAATGTTGCAAAAACTTAAACAATTTTTTGTGTTTTTCACCGAATTATTCGTACTTATACCCCTCATTGGTTCTGATTTACTTTAGAGGAGACACATGTGAAATATTTAATGTATCGCACCTAATGACTTGTATTTATTTACCCAATTTCTAACTATTGTCGTATATTCTTAAACCTACAGCATGTACTACCACATAAGAACTAATTATTGCAAAATTGGAAATTCTCGTTTCATCAATCAGAACTTTCTGCAATGATTACAAGATTAAATATTTTATTGGTGTTTTTTTAGAACCTTTAAATTTACACATTACTCATTAATGTAAAATATGACTTTACAACTCGTATATATTGCTCATCTCTGACTGTTTCCATATTGAATTAATATATTAATGAAGCGTTAGTATGTTTAATCTTCATTTGAATGTTTAGAATGTTGAGCGTATTTTTCACTCTTGTATTTCGAATTTATTTCTAGAAATTCTACTTTAATGACATTCTAAGATACCCTTAACTCTGAATAAGAAAACGGGAGCCACTTGTTGATGATATTAAGAATTTATGACCTTCTAATATTTGAGGAAGTGCTTAGTTGTCACACCTTCCAGGAATTTGATCATTATCCAAATTAATGATTTAATTTTTTTTTAAAATCTGGTTTTGCTTAAATTGTTTGAAATAAAGAGGCATCATGTTATTTAACTCGTTTTCTATAATTTGGTGTTTCCAGTATTAGGTTTCAAATATGCAATGTGATGAACCTCAAAATATTTTATATCCACCGATTCCTGGCCTATTTTGGACTGTTTTGTAAAAAAGTTTTAATATTTTACAACGTAAAAAATTTGCAGGTTGTGTAGATTTATTAATGTATTAGAGATTTTAAAATTTAAAACGATTCTAACGATTTGTTATAGGTTTCTTTTTCATTATTATTTCGTGCTTATATCTTCCGAAATGACTTGCGAAAAACTTCCGAGGGTTGATGAAAGGCCGCGAGAAAGGGGTGAATATTTCTAGTCAAGAATAAATTCAAAACTTGGGCCTTTCCTCAAAAATATTCGTATTTCTAAAATTTCGAAATAATTGGTGCAAAAATTGCTGATATTCAATTTATGTACAAATAATAGGGCGCTTATAACTGTTTTTCCAAGTTTGATTATCCGAAACACTGTGCGTGCGTGCGTGTGTGTGTGAATCAACTTTTTAAATTCTCGCATCGCAATCAATCGGTTAATTGTGAAATTCACCAATAGATGGCAGCAGGATATTTCAAAATACAAAAAGAAAGAAACCACAGCGATGAAAACAAGTTCATTTTATATCAAGAACCTGATTAGATGAAATGGGATGAACTAGAAACATAAGGTCTTCTTCATTAACTGAATTCCATTTTAATGGTCAGAAACGGAAGAAAAGAGACAGAGGAGGAAGACGGAAGAGGGGATCCAGAGGAGGAGGAGGAGGGCTGAAAAAACTAGAGATATGGACGAGCTCGGCGGATGCTGATGATATAAATTGGTAAGTTGCTTTACCTTGTCTCTAGAGTAATTTATTTCAGTCTTGCAAATTTTTAGTTACTGAATTCGAAGGTAGAATAAACCTTTGTCGAATCTAATTTCTTCATTTATTTGAAGTAATTTAGTCTCTCCTTAATATTTTAACATTTGTCGGCATAACGTAAATCTGAAGCAAAATTTACGGATTTTGATAGAGAATATTATATTTACAGACATATTTTTTTAACAATTGACAAATAAGATCGGATTTGGGTTTGAAAACAAAGTCTATTTTTGTATACAAATAGAGAAGTCTGTGATATTTTAATCTTAAACTTATAATTATCTTTTCTTCTCTTCAAAAGATTGGCGAACTTTTACTATACAAAATATCAAATTTTCGGATTTTTACTTCATATACAACGAAGATAACTGTGAAAATGCTTGATGAAGTGAAATTAGTTTTCAGAAACATCTAAAATAAATGAGGCAATCAAACACATCTCTGAATTAAATTATAATCCTGCTGATAGTATGGAAATAAGTAATTTGAAAGTATCTTCCAATCCAAATAAAATAAATTGGTTAACAAATTGCAATATACCAAAAAATGTTTAACAAAATTTCTTTGATTGTGGTTTCCAAAAAATAAAATTCCTTCCATCAGTATAAAAACAATATAATGCAGATAGTTGATCAGATATAAATTTTTTTTGGTAATTTTATTCCGTTTCATTATATATTCCCCATTCCTTCACTGAGAAAAATTTTTAAAACGTAACATTATTTCTGGATTTTATGCATAGCATTTGAAAAGAGGCTTTTAAATTTTGTGCAGTTCTATAATCCTCTAAAAAATCTAACTCGAAAACTGTGAAAAATAATTTTGCTCAAAAACATTCTTATTTCAATTTGCAGATTAGTTTTTTTTAAAAAAAGAATTACTGTCTGTATGCATAAATTAAGCTGAAATCGATAAGCATATTTGTTGTGATATGATTAGCATTTTATAATCACATAAATAAAATTTTACTTTTGAATAGTTAGAATAATAATACAAGTGTTGTACGCTACTTATATCAAGAGAAGTATTTTGAATATGAGTAAAATATGTCTCTTGTTATAAGTAGTTCACACAGTTTTATAAATATGAATATTTATTAATACAACTTTCTGTAATTAACTTGTGATACGAAACTTTACTTTATAATATTTATATATTACGATCTTACATTTCAATAATGTTAATTTGTCAGATTTTGTTTAAATAATATTACTCGTACATTGTAACACTTAAGTGCTCTTGTACTCCTGAGGAAGCCCCATAGAACAGCATTAAATAAATAGCAGAATTTGTTGAAAGAAAGGAAAACCAGCTAACTAAGTTTGATATAAAAATTATAACATGCATAAATATGTACCTGCTGCAGATATTTTAATACAGATTTTCCTTTGAAAAATATTTTGTATATTTTTTAATCCGATTTCTTTTTCTGTATAGCTGTGTTAAATAAATATACCATTGGAGCTGTTTTTAGAGAGACTATAAATCTTTTTAACGAAATGTGAGATTATGTTGAAAAATAAAACAAATAGAAACCGTAATATACTCAAATAAGTCTATTAACTATCACCGAAATTAAAAATTACACTCCAGTAACATGTGCAATGATTTCTTAAATCATGACATTTTCAATTAGCATCTTTTATGGCCTTCAAAAATTCTGCGAATTTCCATCGGTGTTTCTTTTGGCTTATATATTAAGATATATTTTTGAATATTTCTTTTGTACATTTCTATAAAAATCTGAAACTCTACTATACCTGAGTAAGATATACAATCGAATTCATCTATATTGTGTGAAATGAATTCAGAACGTATGCGGATACTTGCTGAAAAAGCAAATTTTTTCGAAATTCATTTTGTTGATTGATAAAAACAACATCAGTTCAAACGAAGCCAAAGGGAAATTTCGAAATTCTTCTCCGTCTCTGTATTTTGCAAAATAAATCAACTTCGATGCATTGAAATTCTGCATTTACGACGTAATTCATTTTTGGAGTTATACCAATATTTTAATCATGTGTTTTCTTCTTCGGTAAAATTAATTTGCATGGTTTCAACAGTGTGTAAATCGCAACATCTTCTAACAATTACAGTGGCGTATCAAGAGTGGGGCAGGTAGGGCACGTGCCCTGGGCGCAATTGCAAGGAGGCGCAAAACTAAGGAATTAATTGGTTATATTTAAAAGAAAAGAAGTTTTTTGAAGCTCTTATTTCCAAGTTTCTTAAAGATTGAAATGGTTTCAACAAAGTGTGGGAAAATCTTAAAGATACAGTCATTTTTACAACCCGGAAATCTCAAGCTGCAACAAAATAACAAGTAATATTATGTTTCAAAGATTTGCTGAACCAAACCCCCGTCAATGAAATTAAAAGCTCATTTAAGGAAAGTTGCTTCCCAAATTTGTGTCTCGGTGGAGTTGGAGATACGTGAAAATGGTTAGGAATGATTATCTCCCACAGAGGTTCTGATGGTTTTTCACGGTATCCCTGATTCATACTGACAGGATATCAGTTCTTCGGAAATTGGTGATAAATGGTTAGCGAAAGTGTCACTCCTATTTTCAATCAGCAAAGAGTGAAGAACGGAAAATATACCTCCATTTTTTGCGTAGTGTTTTTAGTACTGAATATATGCATAATTTGTATGACGAAAATGCGATAGTGTTTATTTTAAATTTTATTTCGCAAAACCTAGATGCAGTTGTTCTACCAAACGCAAACAAACAAACAAAAAAAACTCACTTAGTCATCAGTTTATATAAATAGATGTTGTATATAACATAGTTCTGTTTCTAGTCGCCTGCAAAGTTTTGATACTAAAAAGACCGAGCAACGCCTGGCATCCTGCTAGCATTATATACTAGAAGAAATATCATCCCATAATTTTCGAAAGTCAAATTTCGCCAAAAGGATTTGACTTCACGAGGAAAAGGACTTCACGATTGAAGATAATGTTTAAAGTGTTGCAACCACTACCGAAACTTGTTCTTACCAGTTGCAAAACCGTCTGTCAAAAGAGCATTGATGGGCAGTTTTATGACTTTTACGGAAACGTCACTATACCGAGAGAAAAGACCGCGTAAAGTTTTGCAGTTGCTGGTAAAAATTATCAGTCCTTATTGACGTTGAAATCAAGATAAATGAAAGGGATTTCTTTAATAATTAACGAAAACATAAAAGAGAAATTCAATTCCTGCCGTAATGTGAAGCGTTTTCTTTCTTGGCAGAGTTACGCTGTCGTAGCCAATTAATTTTACTGTTAGCAAACGCATTAAAATTTGCCTTGACTATCAAATCATTAAACTACTAATACTTAACCTAAAATAATTATTTAAATAAAATCATTCATTTTTTTGTTTGTAATTCTTATGTTTAGTACATGTACCAACATTTTAGTACTAAAGTATTGTAATCATAAAAAGTTTTGCTTCATTAAAAGCCAGAAAAGTTATTTGATAACATTTCGGATACTCTAAAGCCACCAAAATTTTTCAGAAATAATGTATCGTTTTTTATGAACACAAATGTCTAATAAAATAATAAGGAATTGCAATTTTACATGTTATAAATAAATTAATAACGTTGTAATTTTATTTCATATTTGAATCAACATTTTTTCCACTTGCAATATAATCCCCTAATTTCATGCAATGAATTTCAACTTTGTCATAAGGTGCTAGATAAAACATTATCAAACTTTATTAGTTGTAAATTGATTAGTAAATTTAAAGGTATGTGTGAAATTATAAGATGAATTATATTATGAATAATATTACAAAAAATGTATTTGTCCCTAGGGCGTTTTTGTGATTTTATTTGTGTTGGCAAATAATTTACTTCAATGTTGAGAGCTTTTCCTATTGCCTATGGGGAAAAAAGTAATTAATATAATTTTCTCATTTTTATTCGTATGTGTGTGGGTCTTTTTTTCAATTGATTAAGGGATTTCTACACATTTTATATCATTTTTTAAATATGAGATAAATGAAATGCAAATGTTCAGTGAAAATTTTAACGAAATTGTGTTAAAAAATTTGAAAATCCTAACAACTCAAAAATGTTTTATATGCCATTTTTTGAAGTTTATTTGCACTTTTAATCTTTGCACTCCCCTGAATAAAGTTTCCCAAAAGAAAATGAGTATCACATTTCAAAAGAAAAAAGAGGGGGCGCAGTTTCGATATTTGCCCTGGGCGCCATTTTATGTAAGAACGCCACTGAACAATTAGTATATATTTGTAATTCATTTTTTAAAGATTTTTTTAAAAATAATTTTGTTTATCTAACTTTCTATTTTTAGAATTTCAAATAGGTTACCATCAAAAGTACTTTGGAGGATATATTATTTTGATAGCAGATACACTACGGCATTTAATTGGCTTTATTTAAAATGAATTGTCCATTTGGAGAAAATACAATTACAGAAGTTGTAAATCTGCTATTCACCGTAAAATAATTTATTTACATTATTATACTAATTTATTAATCGTATTTTTTACTCAAAAATATACGAGCTCTGTATACTCATTTCTTAGAATTTTATAAACAACTTAATTTATTTGAAAGATCTTACACAGATACATTTTAAGCACCGGGGCATTGTGAACTTGAGAACATAATTGTAGTTTATTAATACATTTAAACTTACGACGAATTCTGAACCTTTTAAAGTGCCTTTCATTTCGAAAATATTATAGCAAGAAATTAATTTTTCACTCTATTAAAATTAAAAAATAACCGTCTTAATAATACCGGCATGATTTTAGTGAAATGCTTTTCTCTAATTTTGAGTAATTTTCTAATTTATTTCGTAAAAAGATTTATCAAAATTTTCCTCATAAAGTTTTAATAAAATTCATGCTATTTCGATATCAGTATTAAATCTTGAAATCATGCAATTAATTGAAGAAATTGCCATTATTTTAATCTGAGGGATACCGAAATTATAATAACTATTTCGTTACGTATGAACGATTGCTTACCACTTTGAAGGGTACAGTCTAAGTAATTAACAATTTGTCCTGAGCTGGTGATTTGATATAGTGTTATTAACAGAATGGTCGCTTGGTAAGTTATATAAGTTCTATACTATTTTAAGAAATTGTTATTTTAGATTTTTTTTATTAAGATAAACTTATGTAGTTACTTAATTTTAAAATACTTTGCTTTTGAAGGGAAGTATTCCATACAATTTGATTTGCTTTTAATATAAATGTCGCTCTAATTTTCAAAATCAAACCGATAATTTCCCTTATTAGAAAAGAATCTAACCATTCAGATGCTATCATTGGGAAAGGCAGTTGATGAACACTGAAAATTTTCTTCTGTGCAATAATTTTTTTTCTAAGCCTGTCGCCAAAAATGTTTGAGTTGTCTCTTGTTTTGACTTTTATGTACTTTAATATCAATGGTATATTTAGATATGTTTCACGTACTTCTCAGAGATTTTCAGTGAAACCACATGTTGACATATGGCTGATGAAAAACAGCTGCACAGGAGAAAGCGTTGTTATTTAACAAGCAGTAAAATTTGCAAAATAAAATAATTATGCCATAGATGTAACACCACAGCATACCCCCGAACTCGGAGCCTAAACGGCTCCCTCTCGGTTGAATGAGTATGTGTGAAACTTTATTGAAAAGCAAAAGCAAAAAAGAAAGAAATTACATTATGAGATATAAAAACACATAAAAGGGAACATAATTATACATGAACAAAGAAAAATAAAATCAAAAGTACATAGAGGGTTACAATCCGAGAATAATATAAAATATATACAAGAGGAGTTATCATACGAGTGCAGTGAAAGGGTAGATTGTTTCCTATAGTTACAATGTTTCATACAGTTGCAGCTCCATATATATTCAAAAACAACACCATAACACAACAGCATATCGCCGAACTCGGCGCCTAAACGGCACCCTGTCGGTTGGATGAGTATGTGTGAAACTTTATTGAAAAGCAAAAAAAAATTTACAACATTAGGATATAAATGCACTTGAAAGGGAACATAATTATACATGAACAAAGAAGAGAGGATTACATGAGGATTACAATCCGAGTATAATATAAAAATTTACAAGGGGAGTTATCAAATTTGAGTGCAGTGAAAGGGTTGAATGTTTCATTTAGTTACATTTTTTCATGCAGTTGCAGCTCCATGATTCGGGGCTGATAGTGGTGTTCGATGCGACGAGAAAGAAGAATTGAATAGCGTATTACACCGGTTATATTAATGAAAATTGTCGCAACCATCCTAAAAATCGTGGGACTGTTTTTTTTTTCTGTCTCGTTATTTATACTCAGGGATCGCTGGAATTGTTGCTCAAGGGTTGGCAGTGATGTGAAGGGTGAATTTTTCGAATGAATTACTGGAGAATTGGTGGTGGCTGGTTGCTGTTTTTAAGCTAGTGTGCTCTGCTGCTCAACTGGGAATTCTTCGAACTTCTAGTTTTAGGAGGTGAATCTTTGAAAGTATCTATTTCTAGGCAGGAGTATGTGACGGTGTTGCATTTTGACTTTTAATTAGGCCTTCGTTAGTCGCCAGGAATGTGATTAAATTATCTATATTTCGTCTTGAGAGTTTTCTGGATAGGGCGCTCTTCCACCAATGGACTATGAATTGTGGGCTTGGTTCCTTGTGGTGATAAGATAAAGTAAGTGTACATCTCGTTGCATAGTGAAGGGATTTCCTGTTTCCCTCAGAAAAATCACCTCTTTCCTAACATAGAGAGAAAAGTGAACTTCGTCCCCTACCGAGGCGAGGATTCCAGCATTCATAGTTACTAAACACAGAGCAAGCAAACATTTTTAGCACGATCATAGCCTTTTAATCTCTGAACAATGACCAAGTGAGTTTTTCTTAATCGAGATCAACGTGTAGAAGTTTTTCATTAGTATGGGAAAGAGAAATCGTCAAGAAAGTTAGCTGAATCTTTCGACGTGTGGAAGAACGGGAATTTAAGAAAAGAGTCATTAAATTGAAAGACATTACCTTAAAACATCACGCAAATTTGAAATTTCATGGTATAAAACAAATGCGGAAGGAATAGTTAACTGACATAGCGAAATTGATATAGAATGGTTTAGAAGTGCTCGAGCGAAGAAAATTCCTGTAAGTGAATTGATGCTTCAACATGAACTGAAGATGCTTTGGGCATCAAAAATTTTTCTACGAACAGTGGCTGGCTGGATAGGTTTTGGCTTCGAAACAACATCAATTTAAAACATTATGTGGCGCAGCGGCAGATGTCGATTAAATTGTGAAAAATAGCTATTATTGCCCATTCCTCAACATCAACCAAAATTCAATAAAATTGGTTGATGTTGAGGAATTATAGGATTAGATTTACTTTTCCAATTAAAAATAAAATTTATAAAAATTACCTTTGAAAAATCTGAAAGATCTAAGCAAGCACAAATTGTATCGTTTTTCAGAAAAAAAAATTAGATATCTTCGAATACAGTAATATTTTCTTTAGCTAAATCTTAAAATTCACCGTGTCAGAAATAACGGATTATGAGTGTTTTAATGCGTATTTTTTCATACGAAAATAAAATCCCTTTGAAGCGGTCAACCCCTTTGAGCGGCTGATTTTGTTTGAAATAGAGGATGGCCGATATATAGCGGTTTAACTGTATATTATTGGTAAATATTTAGACTTAAATTTAACTTAACTGGAATGCTTTTATTGTTGTGACATTTTACTCGAAGTGAAAAAAAATATAAATTAATATAAGTAAAAGTAATATATTTAATTTTAAAATTTTTGAATTAAATTTTTTTAACCATATGTAATGATTAAACAAGATTATTCGAATACAAGAAGCGGATGTTGCTTTATGCTCTACCGTCAATTCCCAAAACTACGAAACATTTCCATTTATCGTGTTGTCTCATAAATGATTCGGTCCATATTTCACTCTTTGTCTTTTTAAAACCACCCATCATGTGAATCTTTCCATTCGTAAAAGTTTCCAATTAGTTTTTCGTCTCATAGATGGCAGCACGAATATAGTTTTATGTGTGTGTACAGATTTTTAAGTCCTTCTGTTTTTGCGATTGTTTGAAATTCATGCGAAAATATAGAGAAGTTTAAGCAGATGACTGCTAGGATATGTAATCAGACAGAAAGTGATTTGCTAAGGACTGCGAGTATTGTAGTAAATGAAACTAAATTGTCAGGCCTCAAACGAAGATTGTACGAAAATGTCCTCAAAATTTCGTGCTTTCTAAGACTTGTGAGGCTCCTTAAAACTTAATGCTGAACTCTATTTTAAAAAAATCTGTAATTATTACATAAAAATTATCGATTATATTTAATGTTATTTTACTATATTTTTGATTAATATGCGTGCCTTTACTACTTTTCTAATTAGAGCAAAAAAAGCACGATGATGAAATAAATACGTGTCATAAAATAATTCCTTCTGTTTTGAAATAAATTATTTTTTGCAGAATATCCATTTTCCACATAATAAGTTTGATTTTCCTTATTTTTAACATAACCCATATAAAGAAAACAGTTTTATTGAACCGTGTAATAACCGTTTTATTTCCGTCACCCTGTGCTTTAAATGAAATGAATTGTTCAAATAGGCGATTATTTCTTCTCATCTTCTCACATTACTCCAGAAAGATTCAAATGCATATAAGAAGCTTTGATCCAATATTACTTATTTCTAGAAGAGACACACTGATGTAACAGTTTGTTATTTGCTACTTTTTTCTACAAACTTTCATTTGAGGAACATCAACAAAAATCTGATTTGGTTAAATTTTCTTCTTGTAGTTCCGTAAATATAGTTAGTAATATAGTAGTTAATAATCAAAGCTTTTTTTGCATTCTCTTGAGAAAAAACTCATCGTGGACCAGCAAGTTCCACAGAAGGCTTACAGAAGTATGTAAAATACTCAATAAAGAGTTGAAGGAAGTTTCAAAGGAAATGATACATATGCAAATTCCAAAAAAGGGGAAAAATACGAAACAAATGTGCAACAATTGGTCACATCCATACGAGTACATGAAGTGAATTAACAAGGGTAATAGATACAGAAACATAGACAAATTTTTACAAAATGGTATAAATGTAGAAAATACTGGTCACGTCTTACAATACTTTGTTTTGTGACGTATGAAAGGAAATCAGACAGCAAGCAGATACATATCAAAAGAGTATTTTTTTTTTTTTAGAAATTTTAATTGTATAGCCGAAGAAAACAAAAATAATTTGAATAAAAACCAGATGGAAAGCTAACTTCTCCCCGGTAATAAATGACTGCAGCACGTATAAAAATTCAGCATCTACGAAATAATTGATTTTCGGTGTTCTTTTAACCCGAGTTCTTTCTATAAAATCTATTGTAATCGGCATAGAATCTAATTGCTTCATTAGCGATTTTATCACACATTATTCTATGAGTTAGGAGATATCTATAATTTATGTTTTATGACGTTTCAAATAATTTTGTTTTCCTATGAATTTATTTATGGTTCAAATTAAATGCCACGCATGCGCACATATACGTACATACTTCAGCGATGATTGATATTTTTGGGGGGAAATTTGATTGTTTTATTTCATAAGTTTTATTTTAATACGCCCCCTGTAGTTGTCACCCTATGCGTTTTGACTCCATTCTCTATTTTATTTAGGACTTGCTTCTATATGCTTGACTTACCCTTAAAGTTTGTAAACCACCTTTCGTGATATACTTTATTCTCCATATACACTGGTGTCCAAAAGTTCCACATCATTCATAAGATGCAAAAAATTTGGAGTTAATTTGGATACAAAGATTAGCAATCAGTTGTGGAGAATCGTGGGACATACAATCGTCGGAACTCACATTTTACAGTGAAGATTCGGTGACCAGGGCATTTATAGGTGGCTGACCAAAAACTGATGAATAATCAATGATTTTAGTTCACCCCGTTTCACAGAAAGCTGATAATGATTTGAAACTTTCATCAATGATTTTGCTTGCTGTTCGCAATACCTATATGCATTTTCGTAAAAAGAGCACATATTTTCGGGAAGATATAAGGGTTTCCTTAAAAGATTCCAAATTTTTCCGCATGCTTTTTGCTTAAACCATACAGAGTTTTCAACCAAATTATAACAAACTTATAGAATACTTCTCAATATGTTTGAGAAGAACTATATTAAATTTCGAAATAAATATTTGGAATATTTGAAGAAATATGAGCATATGTAGGAAATGATTTTTAAATCTGCATGTGCGAAATATTGTATATTTTTCTTTTTTAATTTTGAAGCCAAATATATAGGGCCGCTTATATAAACAATTCCAGTTGTTTACTATTAAGATTCAGAAAGATATAGACATTGCAATGAGCTTTCTTGTTCTCTAAGAGAAACAAAATGATGAGGATTTCTTTTCACAAATTGATATTTTTTTAACTTGAATCTTTAAATAGTAATAATAGAACTGCAATTTAAATTATATATTTAATTTGTAAATATACATGAGTATTCAGGATATTTAACTTCCATTAAATTCAATAATACTGTTCGAGGTAATGAATTTCAAAGTTTGATGAAAGTTTCAAATCATTATCAGCTTTCTGTGAAACGGGATGAGATCAAATCATTTTCTTCTTCATCACTTTCTGGTAGGTCCTTTAAATGCACCTGTGACGGAATCTTTACGGTAAAATGTGAGTTCCCACAATTCTTCACAATTGTATCCATATTAACTCTAATTTTTCGCATCTTACGAATTATGCTTAACTATTGGACACGAATTTAATATATGCATTGGTTTAAAAAAAGCTTAACTTCATTGTTGCTTCTACTATAAAAATAATTAAAGATAAATAATGACTAGCCGCTCTCGCCTCCCTCTGGGCGGGTTCGCGGCCAGGACCCACTTTGCTCAGCACTGTCCTTGCCACCTGGCTGCTTCGAAACTCTCAGTCACCAGTTTTTCAGTTTTAAATACTGCATGAAGATCAGTGGAACAGACTATAAAACCATAGTATATTTCACACACATATTCTTTGTAAACAACAGATTCCTTTAAAATTGTAAAATCTTTCAATAAACCTCATCTAGTTGTAATGTTCTGTAAAACGTTTTAACGAATTTTGGCATGAAAGTCTTCAGATCGATAAATACAGAATGAAATCGCCCTAACTAAACATTTTACATCACCTACAATGGGTATTTTATAATATTTTTGACACGCCATTGTGATCGAACTGTTGGGATCTATATATTTAAAATAATATGGTAAAACCTTCAGACAGTTCGCCACCCCCAATCACCAGACCAATTTCGACATTTTTTTTTATTTGAAAGGTTATGAAGTGTAGATGTGTCAACAAGGGTCGTCTGCCCCCACCACCTTCCATTTTCGAACGAAATCGAAAAAACACTTCTCCTCTGTACATTGTCTATGGGTAAACCTTGTAGAAATTCCCAGCCCCAACCACACGACGGATTTCGACATTTTTTTTCATTTGAAAGGTTATGACGTCTAGATATGTCATCAAGGGTCGCCTGCCACCCAGCACCCTCTTATTTTCGAAAGAAATTGAAAAACATATCGAGAATGTATTGTGAAGAAGTGTTTTTTCGATCTCGTTCAAAAGTGGAGAAGAGCCGGCGACCCTTGATAAAATATCTAGACGTCATAAACTTTCAAATGAAAAAAAATGTCGAAATCGGTTGAGTAGTTGAGGTTGGCGAACTCGGTGAAGGTTTTTTCTACCAAATTATTAAACCTTGTAGAAATCCTCCAACAGCAACTACAAAACTGATTTCGACAATTTCTTTTGCATTTGAAAGCTATGACGTCTAGATATGTCATCAAGAATTCCCTTCCCCCCATCACCCCCATTTTTGAACGAAATCCAAAAAACACATAGAAAATATATAGTGAAGAAGTGTTTTTTTCGATTTCGTTCAAAAATGGGGAGGTGAGGTTCAGCGACCGTTGATTACATATTTAGATGTCATAACCTTTCAATTAAAGAAATTTTGGAAATCGGTTGAGTGGTTGAGGCTCCAAATTATTTTAAATATATACATGATTTTTTTATTGATGTTTCCAAACTATGTTTTAATAACAAGGGTAATGGTAAAATGGTTTCATTTTGAATGAAAGAAGCGGATGTGCCTTCAGGCTCTACTGGTATTTTCTAAAATGATGAAACATTTCAGTCCATAAATGTACATCACGCTACACATACCGAAAAAAATCATTTGAAAATTATAATAGCTTTTACCTTTGAGTATGAAAGCCGTTACAGGAAGATTAGATGTGATGTTATATATATTTTGAAGTAATGCAAACAAGTGCAAAAATATAGAAATAGATAAGATTCAAAAGTTTTTGCACAAATGTGGTAATGACCTAAGTTTTGAAATGACAAGAAGACTGCATATCATTCAGGATTGTTGTGAAATAATAATACCAATGCTGTGTAATGGAGAATAATCCTAAATTTTAAATGATTACATGCCTCATTTATCAATAAAAAACAAAATACACAAATGTGTAAACAAAATTCATTGGTAACCATGAAAGGAATCAGAATAGCAAACTTAAACTAATTGGAAATTGATTCTTGATTTGGCTATTTAATGCCAAAATATTTAAAGTCATTTAGTTTATTTGCTCCCCTCGTTTTTATTTAAATTTTTAACTTTGCTATAGAGACTTGATGTTATGCATCATAAAAATCCTTGATACTTAAAAGTTATATTTAGCAAGTCTAGATAAATTATCAGCACATCAAATCTTATCGGAGTATACGTGCATTGATTCATACTGAAATTTGTTAAAAAGCCATATAATAGTCAAAATATTACATCTCAAGAACCAGCACGAAACAGACATTCTTCCCTTTCTTGTTTTCATTTGCTAGGACAACTTTCTAATTCGAAGCTATCTAAGGACTGGTATATGACAGAACTTCCAATTTTGAACCAAGATCAGATAATGAGAACGACACCGACACCAAACATCTAAATTTCCACACAGCACAGACGATTGGCGCATGGCAGACTTCACATGCAACAATCTCGACAGATCATCAGTGGAATAGACTGTCAAATCAACAATCCTCCTATTACGAAGGATACCACGATCCTCCTCCATATCTCCGTAATGTCGCTTTATGATAAATTTCAAAGCGACCATATGACTACTCTCGCATCATTATATCAATTAGTGCTGTAGTAAATATGCAAATAATAAATTAAAGTGTTTGGAGATAAGTATGTATCTGTAAAAATGTCCATAAACTTACAGCTTTATCTAGTTAAAGAGAAAAGGCATATTATGTATATTTCCATTGTTTTCTTTTTATGTACCTTACAACTTGTTTCTTCGTTTACAGGTGAAAATGGAAGACCGGCGAGGTATTAGAATCTATCCTGGGACAGTACACTTGGATGATCCATCAGTTAAGAACGTTTTGTTTGTTGGTGATAGTGGTGATTGCCCAACGGTCTTACTTGCAGAGGCATACATGCAATATGTGAAGAACTCGAAAGCCTCCGAAAGCATTACAATCACTCTTCCTGAAAGATATTCTTTTCAAAATGTGCATTCACATATCATTAAGATTCTTAAATTGTGTGGTAAGTTTATTCGCTGAAATTTAGAATTCAACTTCCGCAGTGAAATTTGGTAAATATTCTGTAATATCTCATATTATTTCGTTATCTATGGAGATCAAGACAAAATTGAATGATAAACCAACAAAAAGGGTCAAAATACCATGTAGTAATGAACTACACTTTACTAATCTTAGTCCAGAAGTTCAGAGATCATTTTGTTAGTTGCAGCTAAATGATAAAGAAAATACACTTCTCAATGTTTCGAAATTTCTTCCCTTGGTTTACATTAAAAATATTATAATCTTAAAGGACTGCATTGGCGTTTTAATATTAACATATCCTATCGTAAATTTTGAACGTATCGATTGATTTACCAGTACTATTGGATATTTTTCGAACTCAAATGCATTTGTTATTTTTTAGGTGCAACAGTGAGTACGGGGGAAAATACCATGGCGGAATGAACTACACTTTACTAATCTTAGTACAACCAGCGGGCCTAAACTTTCTCGTATACTTTTCAAACATTTGTCATTTCCCTTCCCCCTGCGTTGATAAAAAGTTCGAACCAACTGTAACCCAGAATGCAATGACTATCAGAAGGTTTTTCATTGTTGATTATAGTGATAGTAAAATATTGAGGTGAAGAATCATATTCAAAAAGATACGTATGTATTAAAACTTCGCAATATTTATTTGTTTATCAAACTCTAGCAATGCAAGTTCCGCGTGCGGAGAAGAAAACAGGAGAACAATTTGCGCGTGCGCAGAGATTGCTTCCAATGGGCAAGTGAAACAAGACGCCCTAAATGTTTGCTTCCTTAAGCGGGTTTACACGCGAACAGTAAAACCGATAGTAGGATGTCGCTGTCAAGTTCGGACAGAGACTTGCCGTGGCCCGGATAAAACTTTTATGATTCTGCGCATGCGTCATCTCTTACTCTCGGTTTTACTGTTCGCGTGCAAACCCCGCTTTACAAAATCTCGCCGCCAGAATTGGTTTTTGGCAAGCTGCCAAGTTTTCGGAGTATCCCTTCTTTGCACAGGCATTTACGCATGAGCATGGAGTTGAACAAGTATGCTATTATACAGACCGACAGACAGTCAGCCCGTTGACGGATTTGGCCCAAAATTTTATACTGACCTACATTCATGACGATAAAACTGTGTACTAAATTTTATCCATCTAGCTATTCAAGTTTTTGAGTTATAGTGTTCGCATGACTTCGGACATACAGACAAACAGACTTCCCGTTGACGGATTTCGTCCAAAATTTGAAAGAAACCTACAAATTATGTTTAAAGACCACATACCAAATTTCATCCCTGTAGCTCTAATAGTTTTCGAGTTATCGTGATCACAGACACACAGACAGACAGACAGACATAATTCCAAAATTGTGTTTTTCGGACTCAGGGAGGTATAAAACGTGGAAATTCGTCAAAATCTCGAGTTCGAATTTTTTGACGATTACAATACTTTCTCTTTGTATACTTCGTATACGAGAAAGTAAAAATGTAGAGATTATTTTGTTAGTTGCAACTAAATGATAAAGAAAATACACTTCTCAATGTTTCGAAATTTCTTTCCTTGGTTTACATTAAAAATGTTATAATCTTAGAGGATTGCATTGGCTTTTTAATATTAACATATCCTATCCTAAGTTTTAAAAGTATCGATTGATTTACTAGTACTTTTGGATATTTTTTGGACTCAAATGCATTTGTTATTTTTTAGGTGCAAGAGTGAGTACGGGGGTGAACTTCATGCAACTTGAGAAGCATCCTGCCGTACGGAAGCATAAGTACACAAAAATCTTCTACTTGCCGAACGTTTTGATTCAATATAATCCAGAAAGTAGCGACATATTGAGAAAATTTATTCTAAGGTTTGTTCCTACAGCTATTTCTGTTCCTATCGATTTGTATAGGAGCAGCGTAAGTCATCTAAAGACATTATATTTGAAATATAAATCCTATTTTTTTATACAGTGTGAGTTCTAATCAACCAACAACATTGAAATGAAATAACTTTTTGAATCATTGTATATAGAATTTCAATCGTTTTTCTATTGAGAAAATTGTGAAAAAGAAATTTAATAGATAATATTTTCAAAGTGAGAACCTTCAGAGATAACACAATAATGCAACCTAGTCAAAAGATTTCAGATGCAGATTCAAGCGTTTCTTTTTCATTTATACTTGAAAATGAGTTCGTTATAGCATTTTTGAGATAATAAGTTCTTTCAGCTTCCTGTAAATCAGATCTTTCATCTCACCTCAGAGGAAGAAATCACATGAATCAACATCTGGTGAATACTGATTTGGATTTTGATAGGTAATAACGCGCGTTCCAAATTCACTGTAAATAGTGCTAGAAAAACTGCCTGTTCTATGCGGAGGAGCATCGTCCTGTATGAACCAAAATCTACGAGAGTTCATATTCAAATTACGAAGTTGAGGAAATAACGACTCTTTTAGCATTACCTCAAAGACGCTTCAGTCAGAAGAAGTCAGCTTCACAAACATATCAAACTTTCTTATCAGATCTTTTACAAATACTCTAAAACGCTTACGCCCGTTTTAAATTGTTGAAGGCAACTTCTGTGGAATTAGTATCGCAATTTCACCACATAAATACCAATTTTTAGCAAAAATACAATCTTCGGTTGAATATGACAGTTTGGAAGGCATTTTAAACCAATGGAAGTGGTTTCCCCTGTACATTTCCGTATGCTCTCTAACATAGGTGTCATACCCGACCCCCCGCATAAATATTGCAGTCCTTCAGGAAGGTTCGGAACGCAACCAGTATTCAGATTATTTCTATCTTCCTCGTAGACCGCGTCAGCATGAAAGGGCAACAATACGAGCGGGGAAAAATGCTCCGAGCGGGCGCCAATACACAATATGGCGTCAAAGTATGATGAAGAAAACCGAATATACAATTTGAACGCACTTTTTTCAACTGATTGAAACCAAAATTTGATGCAGATTTACAATCAAGGTTAGAAGACAACATAACAATTTTCCTTTATCTAAGTCATTACGTTTCGAAGTTATCAGGTTCACATGCATGCGAATGTACAGAACTACAGAGAGTCAACGCTTTGACGGATTTGATCCAAAATTTGATACGGATCTACAATTTTCATGATAAAACTGAGTATCAATTTTTATACACATAGCTATTTAGGTTTTTGAGTTATCAGACAGATTTCCCGTAGACGGATAGAAATTTACAAATTTGGTGTAAAGATCACTTACCAGTTTTCATACATCTAGCTCAATCCGTTTTCAGCTATCGTGTTCACAGACAGACAGACAGAGACTGGTGTCCAAAGGTAATGCACAATTTTTAAGAAGCTAAAAAAATTGGAGTTAATACGGATACTGGTTCGCAATCAGTTGCTGAGAATCGTGGGAAATACCGTCGTCGAAACTCGCATTTTACATTGAAGATTCGGTAACGAGAGCAATTGGGAAGGGCGACCAGAAAGTGATGAAGACGAAAAGAGATTTCGACTCATCCCGTTTTACAGAAAGCTGATAACGAGCTGATATATAAAGTGAAAAGAAAATATTTCTTTTTATGGAAAACAAATCGAAAGTAAATTTCCAGTTCAAACTTCAAATTGTTTGAATAAATAAGTTAGTATTTTCCTATTTCCAATGTCCATAAAATAATCTGTTTTTAAAAAAATGGGACTTTTTAAAGAAACCATTATATTTTCCCGAATATTTGTGCTATGTTACGAAAATGCATGTAAATATTATGCAAATCAAACATTACCATTGATGAAAGTTTCCTCTCGTTATCAGCTTTCTGCAAAATCGCCTTTCGTCATCATCACTTTCTGATCTCCCCCAATTATTGCCCTCGTTACCGAATCTTCAATGTAAAATGCGAGTTTCGACGATAGTATGTCCCAAGATTCTAAACAACTGATTGCGAACCATAGTACCCATATTAAATTTTATTTTAGCATCTAAAAAAATGTGCATTACTTTTGGAAACCAGTGTAATTTCAAATTTGTGTTTTTCGGACTCAGGGAGGTTTAAAACGTGGAGATTCATCAAATCTAGAGTTCGAATTTTTGACGATTACAATACTTTCTCTTCGTATATTTTGTATACCAGCAAGTGACATTAGACAGTTTACTTTTATACCTTCTGTGATTGCACTCATTCGTAGCGACATCTAGTGAAACTCTGAAGTTATTTCACTTCAAAGCTTTAGGTTAATTAAAACTCTCACTGTACTTATGAATAATAAGTAATTACTAATTCGTTACTGTAAAACTTTTCAGAAGATTACTGTAGGAAAACACTAACAACTTTATGCAAACAGTTTGAATTTTGTACTGGAAACTTACTTTCGATTTTTCTCCCATAAAAAGAAATATTTCTTTTCACTTTCTGTACAGATACTGTTTTTTTACGAATTCAAGACAAGAAACATGATTGCTCCAACCGTGTTTTCAGTCATTATATTTTGTGAGGAGAAATATTAAAGCAGGGAAAAAATAGCATTTTTTTTTCAATATATGCTTAAATTGTTCGCAGAAATGTAAAGCTGTAACAAATGATATTCAGAGCTCTTAAGGGCAAGCTCTTCAGATTTAAAGTTCCGATTAGAACAATTTTTTGGACAAAATTTCCGATCTGGTCACTTAATGCAATTGGGAATTTTTTAAATACTTTCTTTAGAGAAATCGAATCGTATTAGTAATCTGAACAAAATCAAATGATGTTCACTTTCTCTTTTGCGGTTAGAGAACAACTTTGTGCGAAGGCCGTCTTGATACCAAATTACGATATTTTTAAGCAAGACAGAGCAACACGTTGGAATTGATTACTAAATTTGTATTCAATCTAATTAAAACTTGCTTGGCCCATCTTAGATATGGAATATGTTTGACTTTATCATTTCCATATTCTTTTAAAGCGAACACGATGAAATAGCATCCGTTCACGCTTCATTTTCAATTTTTATTTAAATGCAGCCAGCCGATTCACACAATCTCAAAGCAAATATTACTGCGCGAGTCCTCTAACATGTAACTGCATGCATCTTAATCTGTGGTGAAATGTTAGGCCATTTTTCTCATGCAATATGCGTAATAGATTCCAAAATAAAATTGGCTCACCCCATTAGATGTGTATCACGTTAGTATGAACTGCTTCTATTCGTTATTTCTCGTTTTATCTGTAAAAATTAAGCAATAGTTTTTTAAGCTGTTCATATCTCTGTCTGCATTTCGGGGGGATATTATCTAATTCCATGTCAGATTTGAAATAAATTATAAAAAAGAAAGCTGGGATTCCATCATTAATGTAAAAATCCATTAAAATTGATTGCTTTAGATGTAAGCTTTTATATTCAATAATGAAAGCAATCTTTGTAGATGGTGACTCTAATCTGAAAAAGATATTGTTATCAAATGAGTTAAATACGGAATGTTCTTATAGTTCTAAATTTTTCCACAAAGTTGCAGCTAAATAAAAGGAATATGCTATTTTTCATTAGTTTAACTATATTAACGTCCAGTTTTGAAGCGACACGAAGGCTATTTTGGGATGGACCGCGTAATTTTGAAACGAGGTCAGATGACGAGAACGACACATGAACTCGCACCACCCTTTCCAAACTCCCGCACCAGCGAGAGGCCCGTGCAAGAGGCCCATTCACGGCGGGTCTTCATTGGAATCAAGTTTTCAGCCTGGAACGCTTCCGTGGCCATTTTCCCTTAGAATGAGTTATGATGGATCAGTGGCCAAAATATACGCTTTGAATCCCAGTTTCGTTAACGATTTACGATGACTGTGATTCTATACAAAATAATTCAGTTGTGGATCTAGGATAATTCACTGGAATAGTGCAGAAGTTTGGTGAGGAAGGTAGCGACTCTGTCTTCGCTGTCTCCAATTGAAGTTCCTCACATGTAATCTTCGTATTATTCCGAAGTCGAAGTAACCTTAAAAGTTTCAGAAGTCCTACTTTATATCACAAAATTAACACAGTTATTAGATTCATCTTTAGCCATAGGACGAAGGCAGGCTGAATAAATTCGGTCTATGGTTTCTTAGATCAGATAAAATGATAAACAAATGGGAGCGTATTTTTTATCTTACTTATGCCCATTAAAATACATATTAAGCTCTCATAAAATAAAATGGCGTTTAGATCTTATCCGAATTTTTAACAATGAAAAATCCGTTGTTAAAAAGTGCAAGATAATAATTGTGAGCATTTTTCAATATAAAGAATATGTCATATTTCATTGACATACAATTATTAAACAAAGATGGTAGTAACTCAAGAGTGCAAGTTATAACAGCATTCAAATGAAATTTATCATCGTAATTTATTTGGAAACATTAAATTTTTTCTTTGATTTTCTGTGACACTGAAACGTATAATGGTAAATTACTGAAACTCAGTCATTTACCGAATTCCGAAAGGATCCAGCGTAACATGTTGGGCGCCTAAGGACTGATTTAATGCCATTAAGTACTGCTATAAGCATTTTTTTTTAATTTTTGCATTTGACAAGTCTTTTCATTTGAAACTAATACAGATGCTTATTTTTCTTTTCTAGTGCTAAGAAAGTTTTGAAAAAAGGCGGCAAGATCTACATCACTCTAACCCGTGAACCAAGTGATACCGACGCCCAAGATTATCAAAAAATGACTCAAAACAACTGGAACTTAGTGGAGGTAGCTGAGAATATAGGTCTCAGGCTGTGTGAAGCAATACCGTATTTTTTTTATTTATTTGACGAGTGTCAACTAAAAATGAACAGAAAGTAAGTGACTCTTTTTTTAAATCAGACAATGCACTTGAGTTTTTAAGATTCCATAGAATTCGTCAGAATTTCCAATCCAATTGCTAACTGATAACCCGGCGTTGCTCGGGATCAAAATACTTTCATATCCCCTCCCCCACTCCGTTTCTTCTTCTCGAAATATATAGACAATCGATGAAACAAAAATTCTTCTTCAAAATAAAACTTTTTATTCCAATGAGGAATGATGCAAATATAATATTTACTCAGAGTGATATAAAAAAGTTGAAATTTTGCTTTAGATAGCGTAGATGAATCATGTGACTACCCTAAGTCACAAAAGCAACATCTGCCCAGTAGTCCATTTCGCACCATACATTCTGAAACATATCTAAAGGCACCGACACAGAGCATTCGAAATGTCCTTTGTGAAATTTGGTAAATTTCCGAGGACTACGTTAATTCTGTTAACGTTTTGCGATGATACTTTTGGATAACCACCATTTTTTTCTTTTTTTGCACACACATTACCAGATTCGACAAATTACCGACACCATCTACGTTTCTAGTCTGTATCTGGAGGTATGACTTCACAGCTGTGGAAATCTTTTCAGCACTGTTATGACAGAATGACATTTCTCAAACTCCAGAGCGCAGAACGCTTTCTGTACGGGAATTGCCACTTTTTACTTGCGACACTGCACATGTGCTATATTCCGAATCACTGCGCTTGCTCCTCAGCAAACGAAAATTTCTTCTCTTCTCTCTATAAATCACAATTTAGTATCATTGTTCATTATAAAATAAGAGTCGTGTGTAATCGGAGGTATCATTTTGAATTAATCTGTATGATGAAGTCTTAGGAGCCGGTACTCCATAACCATTTTATTTCACCGCAAGAAAATTGGTATTCGAGTATTAGACGAGTGCTTTCGTCTGGCAGCAGAACCTGAAACTATACCCCAATGACCATAATCCCCATAAATTTGAAACTAAAGATAAAATCTCTAAATGTTGATCTCGAATTAATATTAAAATCATACAATGCAGAGGTATCTTTTCTGTAACTTTGACTTCTTCATTTTCTCTTTAGAAGTCATGTTCATTAGTCACTGTCCGAATCCGTTCCGTGTCCACACAAATTCTTGATAGTGGTAGTGACTATTAGATAGGGATATGAGGTAGCTTTCTGTTCTGTCACTCACAGAATAAAAGGAAAGAAAATGAGATAAAGATAAAAATCGAGTTTCTAATTTGTAAAAAAAATGCTTTGGGGGATTTCTTTTTCAATTAAGGCAATCCTTGTTCGCATTTATTGAATCTAAGCTTGAATGAAGTACTTTCAATAAATACTTCAATAGGCATTTAGATGTATTTTTATGTATTCTCATAGGAAAACGAAACTGAACTGCTAGTGGGTAATAGCTTTACTTTATATATGTTCTGTTCAGCTGATGTCTCGATGTATTGTAACTAGCATTAAAGAAAATGCGTATTACACACATTCTGCATATGTTTTACGGAGTACATGCGTCTCTACTTGAGTTCACTGGTTAAAAATTCTGCTCCGTGTGTCTGTTAATGGATAGGAGAAACGATGTGACACGATGTCATCCAAACTAATTGTTCCATTTTCTTTAGGTATGTCGGTCCGTTTATTGCATATAAGTATTTATAATCCACATAAATGATCATCCATCATGTGAAGATCAACATGCTCAATACATATATTTTAGAGCCATTTTATTTTACATAAATAAGACGTGTGTCTTAGTTAGGCAAATTGTAACTCGATTATGAAACCGAATTACATTTTAACTCTATTTTATGAAAGCACTTTATCTGTTTTCCAATAACTTTTTTTTATGATTGGACTTTCTAAGCTTCTGAATGCAAGATGTTCTTTTTTCATCATCAATTTATTTGATACTGATATTTTACTCGGTTTTGTGGCAATCTCTGAATAAATCTTAAACTGTTTCAGTATTTAGAATGCTTTCATCTCATGAATATCTATAGAAAATGTTATGACAAATTTTCAAAACCTTTTTCCTTTTAGGAACAAGGCTATTTACAAAAGAGTTCATGGTTCCAAATTAGTCACTCATATCTTCCAGAATTCTAAGAATATTCTTCCAAGAAAAATACAGCAACGAATTTCAACTATTTTGAATGATGTTCAACAAGATAATTTTTATAAAGGCATTAAGGACCTTTACAAGTAAGAAGTCAATTATTTTTAAAATACACTGGCATACAAAGTTAAGGAACATTTCGTAAAATGCGAGACATTTGCAATTAATACGAAAATTATGTTTCGAAATCAGTTCTGGAGAATCGTATGACATTCAATAGAGTATCATATACATATTACAATGAAGATTCGGTCACGAGGGCAATTAGGGGGACCACCAGAAAGGGATGAAGGCGAAAATGAGTTTCACCCATCCTGTTTCACAGAAAGCTGATAACGAGATGTAACTTTTATCAATGGTTATGGTTTAATGTGCATAGTATTTACAAGCATTTTCGTAAGCATAGCACAAATATTCGGAAAGATATAAATGTTTCTTTAAAAAATCCCAAATTTTTCCGCATGTGTTTTGCTTATAACATGCAGAGTTTTCATTCAAATTATTCGAAACTTGCAGAACACCACACAATTTGTTACAGAAGTATTGTATTAAACTTTGAAAACAATACGTTGAATATTACAGAAAATATGAGTATTTGCACTAAATAATTTTTTACTGCGCATGTGCGAGACACAGCGGAATTTTTCTTCCATAACTTCAAAGAGAGCAACTTCAATATAGAGCAACTTTTTTAAAAAAATCCAGTTGAATCCCATTAAAATTCAAAAAGCTGCCGGCATTTCAGTAAGGTGAATTTCAATTTCTCTCTAAGTACATTGAATACATTATTTAAATTGCACTTTAATCTCCGAATGGTATTCGAGAAAATGCAATTTAAATAATGTATTCAATTTATAAGTGTTCATGGTATTCAGGATTTTAAATTTTACTAAAATTCAATGTTACTGTTCGAAGATTCGAATTTAAAAAATATCAGTTTGTACAAGAATTCTCATCATTTAGCTTCTCTTAAAGATAAATTGAAATTCATCTCACTGAAATGCCGACAGCTTTCTGAATTTTAATGGGATTCAACTGGATTTTTTTTTAAAGTTGCTCTATATATCTGGCTTTGAAGTTATGAAAGAAACATTCTTCTGCGTTATGCACATGCGCAGTAAAAAATTATTTAGTACAAACACTCGTATTTCCTGTAATATTAAGCGTATTTACTTTAAAGTTTAATACAATACTTCTGTAACATATTGTCAAGCCTTCTGCAAATTTTGAATAATTTGAAGGAAAACTCTGCATGTTATAAGCAAAACACATGTTGAAAAATTTCGGATTTTTTAAAGAAACATTTATATCTTCCCGAATATTTGTGCTATGCTTACGAAAAGGCATGTAAATATTATGCACATTAAATCATAACCATTGATAAAAGTTACATCTCGTTATCAGCTTTCTGTGAAACAGGATGGGTGAAACTCCATTTTCGCCTTCATCCTTTTCTAGTGGTCCCCCTAATTGCCCTCGTGACCGAATCTTCACTATAATATGTATATGATACTCTATTGAATGTCACACGATTCTCCAGAACTGATTTCGAAACATAGTTTTCGTATTAATTGCAAATTTCTCGCATTTTGCGAAATGTTCCTTAACTTTTGTATGTCAGTGTGCAATGAGCTGCTTTTTCTCACTTGTGTTGATTCCATGAGATGCAAAAATCGTTTAGTTCTTTGAAAATCTATTTATTATTTTATCCAAAGTGCATGACTGGATGATGCATTCTTTTCAAAAGCTTAGGAATTTTTGGATATCGGAAAAGAAATCCTTTTATTCTTGTTGAAAAATTATTAACTTTCCTTGTTCCTTCAACCTTTACAGGAAAGATTTTTGGAATAAACTGCACTTTTTACAGAAAAGCTATAAGAATCAAGTTATCAAGCTAAGAACGTGATTTATAATACCGGGAGTGCTTCTATTTTGTCCTGAAGGGCAAGAAATGTTATTTAAAGATGCATTTGTGGATCGTTAAATTATAGTCACCTACTTAAAAGTGAATTCCATCCCTTGAGTTTTCCACACTTTGAGGAAACGCTTTAGAATTATGAAAGTATTCTGCAGTATTTATTTCCAAACATTTATCAAAATTGATTTAAATTCAACCATATTAGTTAGTGGCCATTGCAGCTCTTTTTAAATATGTCTAACAGGCTTCGGAGTTCCGATGAAAGAAATGCACAACCGAGGATTAAGCTCAGGACAGATTTTGCTCATTTGGGACATATGAGGAGAGTAGTAGTTATGAAGATAATCTTTTTGTATTTTGTGTCCTATTCCCAAATGGGGACGGCATGGATAAAACAAATCGCTCAATATTTGCTAAACAACGCTGAAGTAATGAACAGGGCACATAAATAGTATCTTTACTTTCCAAAATTTCTTATGTCATAACATTAAAGTGATTAACCTTACATTGCGCAACATCCTTCATATTTACATCACTTATATTTCATGTTTTTATATTAAGTTTGAATAATTTTATATCGTTACACCAGATTTCGAGACTTTACTGCCAAACCTGGATGCCTTTTAAAATCTATATTAAGAATGAGAAAACCTTGGATGCGTTATCTTGGTAATATCATTCAGGTTTGAAGCAAATTAAAGAATATAAATCACATCAAAAGGAAAAAATCATTCATTTGTAGTTCCATGTTCTGATCATTTTTAATATTTTAATTTTACATAGCTTTGCCACTTATGCCTTTTGCTTTTCAGTTTGATACTTTTAATGGAATAATTTATTACTGCCACTTTTAAAACCCTAAAATGTATTGTATAAAACATATTATAATAATTCTACTAGAGCTGTCTGTTGACTCGCTCATATAATTTAGTTGACATTCTATAATATAATGTAAAAAGTTAACAACTACGAAAAGTGTAAACAAAGCAGTAGATTATATAGGAATGTCTCTATTGACCATACAAAGTTTCTCATCTTTCAAATTTCAAAACTAAGACATGTGCTTTGAGTGAAAATACCTTTACCGAAGTAGTTTTTTTTTCTTAAATTTGAAGTCCTAACAAAAGTTTTTGACAATTTTTATAATTTTATTTGGAAAATTCATTGGTGGGAGAAAAAAATGCCTTGACTCTGTTTCTTTTGCAGATCTCTTTCATATAAAAAGGAAATACCATACACTAAATTAGTGCAAGCCTTCGACGCTGTTGCAAGAAGAAACTTTGCTTCATTGGATTCCATTTTTGTGAAAGATTTACTAAACTGTGAAAATTCTACTTTGCCCTGCCATTGTATTTCTCACATCGAGGAAAATGTTGACTCTCATACTTCAGAATTATGTCATCAAAGCACGCTTGCAATAATATCGCAGTTTCTAAATTTCAAAACAGATAATTATCATTCTGTAACATCAATGCTATTCTGTGTACACTGCCCACATTTTTTTCGAGCTCATTTTTACCCATTTGTGCATATTTTATCGTATTTTAGCTCTTCCTGGGAATCCGTTGTTAAGGGTTTAAAGGCTATTGTAAAAGATATGGGCAAAGACATTCCGGGAAATACTCCTGACTTTTGCTGGAACGATATCCCATGTCGTTTAAAAACGCAGGAGCTCAGTGCTGATCCATGCCAGCATTCAGTCACCTTGACAGAATTGACCAACGTCATTTATTTCCGTTGTGAAATCTTGGAAGCCGCTTGCCATGATTTTTATATGAATGCAACAGTGATAATACAAAGGGGAAGTGATCCTGCTCCACCTTTAGTACCTGCAGCTAAAATTTTTGAAGTCGGGCGCATCATGAAGTTCACCTATTTTAAAGAAAGCTACTATGTTACTTTGTTGAATTTAGAGATGATATCATGTGCAAAATTTCATATAATGGATTGCAGAATTCTCCTGCTGAAGGACTCACGGTTTTTCAAAAAGGGAAAATATCAACAAAGATTTGTAAACTCATTTGGTGATGTTCCCAAATTGGCATATCGTTCTGTACGTCTGTACCCACCTGTCCATATACATGATGAATCTTTTTTGATAGTTAATGATGCTTTTCTAGAGATGACTTTGTTTATGTTAGTGTGGAATGTTGCTGCAGACTTTATGAAAAGTCTGAAGTTAATCGATGCCCAAATAAATGAAGTCACAGAGCGCGAAATTAGAACGTACCGTTTCAGTTATGGTTCTGATGAGAAGACACTTTCTTCTAGAAATGCAAGAAAAATACACAAAAGTGTGGTGAAAGCCATTGAAACGCATCTGCAAGTTCTAAAGTTAAAACGAACCATCCGAGTTTCCAGAAATATTTCCGAAACTTCTTCGGGTAGCTCTATACAGTAAATCTTACAAACACTTTTCATAAAAAAGATCTTACACAGTCAATATTTATTAATCTATAAATAGCAATATAATTTGTATAAACACAATCTATTCCTTGAAAGTGCTTCCTCTTGTTTTCTCTTTGTAATATTGTTCCTTGAGTATTTTGAGAAAAGGCACACAAAATACATGTATAAATATTTTTTTGTGTTTGTAAATGCTTTGTGAATGTGATACATTCCACTTTCAGATAGAATGTATGCATTATAGTATCTATAACACAGAAAAAAAATGTATTCTTGTGAAGTTTGAACTAATGTTCATAAACGTGCATGGAGTTTAATTATTTCTAGTAAAAAGAAAAGAATCATTGTTTTATATTGGTTTTCTAATGCGTGTTTTTTTCACCTTATATGAAAAATGTGAATATGAGGGAGATTTGATGAGAAATTTAGTCATTTATTTTTCTTCTTGGATATATTTGCACAGTACTAGAACAATTTAAATACGTCGTAATAAGGTAGTTCCTTCATATCCGTACCTGATATTTCTGGGGAGATATAGTTAGTTCCTTTGTACGAATTATTTTTTTATCTATTTATACATTTTTATTTAACTTGATTTATTTTCTGTTTATAGAGACGGAACTTATTAATCCATTTCTCACTCGCTTCCTGATATGCCAGAGTTTTGAAATTTTGTGCACTTATGTACTCTCGATGCAAATAAATTATTTTAATATTTTTAGAAATTATTTATCAGTTAAGTGATTCATTTAATTTAATTTTTATTCCATATGAGTAGCGCTATATACGGTAGAAGATAATTGAGATAGAGTAGAAAATAATTGAATTCAAGAAAATTTGATTTAAAAATTCCATAAAATTTATACCAAGAATTATAAATTCAAGACTAAAAAGTAGAAAATAATTGAAATAAAAAATTCTATTTTTTGCATTTCTATCACATTAATTTTTACAAAAATAAATGTGTGTCTTTAAAAATTGACTTGATTTAGTTTATATTTATATGTTCATCAAATAAAATTTCACTTTTTGTATTACTTTTTTAATATACATATGTATGTGTGTATTTATATATATGTAAAATTTATATATGTATTTTATTAAAACAATCACAAAATGTTTTATATGCCTTTTAAAATATTTCATCATACGAAAAATGTCACGCTGCACTTCCAAATGAAAATGATCGTTTCAAAATCTAATCTTTTCCAAATTATATAGAAAAGCCTTCATTCACAAGAGAGCAGAAAAGTGCAGGCTGCTTTAGGTTAAAAAGAATAATGAATAAGACTGAATTTAGCGTGTACTAAAAATAATTCATTGTTCTTTTTAAATCATTGCCCTTTGCAAATACATTAACTATCTTGGGGTAACTTAACTGCCATGCAAGAAAATTTGATGTCGGTGTGTTGCAAGCAAATACCTTGTGAATACTTCGTCAATAATTAAACCATGCCTCTCTGTTGATTTAAACGATTTGGTGTTTTAAAATACTACAAGTGCACTCATTCCGCTGAACAGATTCTACCACTAAATGAAACATTGATGAACAAAACATTCTGATGAAACATTGAAACACTGTTTTCAATGTTTCACCAGATAATTTTTAAGATATATGTACATCTAAATTAAAAGAATTCTGCGTATTCATATTTCATAAGAGTTTCAATAGATAATTTTATTTTTTGAAGCTAGTTTTTATTAGTTTCAAAAAACTTTACCACATATTTATTTTACATGGCATCAGTATATTATCAGGTAGTTTTGGTAGATTTTCATTTCAGTCCGCAGAGAATAAGAAACAATTAAATCTGCATAATCGATGTGTGTTTAATTTTTAAACATAACACGTTATTACATATGTTAAAAATAAAATGCAAATATTTTTTTAATTCCAAACAAAGAAAAAGGATAATTTTAAATTGATTGTAACAGTTCTTTTAGTTTCATCAGATGTTTATTTGCAATCATAGTATTCCCGGTGGCTTATTCTCTAGCAGTGCTGCAAGCGATAGATTTAATCTAATTTTCAAAACAAGTGCTGCTCTTTTTTTCTTTGACGTAAAACATTTTCCTTTTTCTTTTAAATATAGTACCCAAGGAAGAAGTTATTTGTTCTGTTTTTGCCATAAATGTTAGAATAACTATAAAAATATTTTTTATAAATTATATTTAATTCAATTATTACATCGTATTCAAATTTAAATCGATAAATCTACTATTGATAATAATTACAAATGTTAAAAAATGTGTGATGGATGGAATTAACTAACCTAAATTGTATGCAAAGTCAAAAGAGGTTCTAGTTTCTAACAATCTGCCTCTCAATCTCAAGTTCAAACGGCAATATTCTTTGACTGACTTTCGACCTCAGAAAGGCATTTACTGAAAGGGAAAAGTGCTCTTCCCGTTAGAAATAAAATGGATCTTTATAATCAAGTGATATATGCAAAGCGTTTCCGGATTACTAAACAAAAAAGAAAAAAATTCTGTTTTTCACAGATTTAGTCTTTTTTTCTACAAAATAATGTTTTAATTTTTGTTCAGAAACTAGTACTAAATCCAAATATACGTTTATGGCGCTATCTACCAGCAGTGCCGCCTATCTCCAGTTGCGTTACGAAATCTGCTATCAGACGAATGGATATTATGGTTACAAAAAAAAATTAAGCATTTTGAAAAATTTGGCGGATTACACTGTAATTGCAGTAGGCGATCTGCCCTTAATCGGTGTGCTAAATTTTAGAAATTTTAATTTAACATTCTATAAATTAAAATTTGGTATAGTGTTGACTTTTCATCATAGATTTTTAACAAAATATTCCAGACACATTCTGCCCCAGAAACTATTTTTCGTCCATTTAAAATTTTAGAAAACCATCTTTTTAATGCTATTATTTGATTCCAGAGTAATTTTTCTTGTAATTTTCAGAATTTTTTTACTTTCTATTGTTAGTATGAAACTCAAGCAAAATTAAATAAGTAATAAAATCTTTAAAAAAAAAAAAAACATTTTTTTCCAATAAATCATAAATTTATTTTTATTTGTTTTACTTTTCATTTATTTTTCGCAGATTGCATTAATTGTGAATTTTTAAATTATTTGTAAAATATTTTTTATTTTAGCAGAATTTAACATTCTTTTATTTAACCAAGCTCTATTTTTTTATTTAATTAATTTGATGCTCATTTATTTTCTTAGGTTTATTTAAAAAATTCAATTTCATTTTCATTAATTCTCACAGCTTTCTTTAAAAAACGCTACATTAATCAATTTTATAGACTTTGAAAACATATTTTTTTTAAATTTTTTGTTTAGTGTTCCGAACTTACTTATACTTCTTTTTTTCTTTGAATAGAACTTCATCAAATGCGGGGTTGAGAAATACGTAAATTCAGTCAAGTAACAAAAACTTCAAATACACATTGAAATTTTCTTTTTATTTGTATTAACTAACTTTTCTAAAAATATATTTAGATTTATATCCTATTCTGCATACTTGATATAACTGAATTTACGGGTTTTGTTTCAAGGGTTTATTTAATTTTTCATTAAAATATAAATATACAAATATATAATATTAAAATATAATACATATAAAAACACATCTGACTAGATTGTACGAGAGTTTTCAATGGACAGAAAATAAAATTGAACAATAGTTTTCATAAATTACTTATGCATGCCTCTGGGAATATAAGATTAAAAGAACAGAATATTTTTGAAGGAATCATGAATTTCTAAACTTGGACATGCTTTAATATTAATGCTAAATTATAAAGTCTAAACAATCAAGTGAAAAGCTAGTAAATTTTTATACAAACCTGCCTTGTTCCTTAAAAAGTCCAATTACAAAGCTTACTGATCTTGCTCATAGATGGCGACACTAGTAGAGCCTACCCTTCTGAAATACACTGTGCTTTGAAATCTAGTTCTTTTAAAACCCAGAAACGAGAAAGAAGGTAAACTTTCCCCCCTCCCTTTATTGTAAGCAAGTGTTCATTTGGTTCGTGGGGGGTTCTTTTATCGTCATGTTTCTAACATCCAAACCTTTGTTGACTATATAGGAGTCGTTTACAAATTGTGATAACACTTCACATTTTCTAGAAGTTTCATTTTTTACAGTTATATATGAATATAAGAGTAAAAGATAAATTTGATACGAAAACATAATTTAACATAATAGCACACATTTTAATGAGCATGCAGGTACCATTTTAAAATCATTGCTACACCATGAAAACGTGATTATCTAAGAGTTCTCATTTTTATATTTCAAGAGTTTACTCATCTAGATAACTCACTGTATATATTATATTTATTAAATTATAATATGAATTATATTTATTAAAACTTAAGATAATTTTTAAATTAATTAAACCTAAAGAAATTTTTTTCCAAAGTAATTGCCCAGATTTATGTTTTTGTGTCTAAAAGAGAAAAAGTTCCAAAGTTCGAAATTAAGATAAACTTAGGTAAATAAAAAATAAAGCTATTTCCAGAGTAAATAAACCAATATTTGCTGAAAATTTCAGAATTTAAAATGACTAAAAAAAGAACAAGAGGCGACACAGGACAGAGAATATTTACTTGGACATGATATTATCTTATTAGGTGACATTTACTATTTACAAATATTGTAGGTATACTTCTAAAGTGACCAAGTTAAAACCTTTCCTTTTCCTTCCAAATGTCTTTTGCAAGCTCACAATTGTTGTTAAACATAAAATGTAAATGCTACGAAGAAAAGAAAAATGTCGAATCTTAGTGAATGTAATAATCAAACTCTGGTTTTCCTAATGAACGGGAACTTTTCATTGCTATTTTTTTTTTTTTTAATTACGTTTTCTGACTTAAGCAGCTTTGAAGATATAATATCTGCCAAACTTCAAACGATCTGCAATTTTTTTTTAAGTACGAATATTTAATTATTGTATTTATAATTAAGACTGTTTAAAGTACTTGTAGGGAAAAGATTGAGCTTTGAAAAATACTTTATATTGCTACAAACACAGTTTTCGAAAAAAAATCAGCGCATTCTATATTTGATCTATAAGATTTTTTAAAGCACAAATATTTAAGTCGTTGTATTCACAATTAAGACTATTCCAAACACTGGTAAGAAAAAGTTTGGACTTTGAAAAATGCTTTATATTGCTACAAATGGAGTTTTCGAAAAAAATTCAGCGCATTTTATTTACATCACTTTCCGATATTTTGTTTTATATTAATATACATTTTTTTTAAAAAATCCCTCTCTGAAGATCATTAAATCGAAATCTGATTCAACAGTATTATCAAACAATATCTGATTATATTCTTCTTAAAAACACTTTTTCTTAAATTAAAATTTTCCGATATCGAGGCATTTTAGCAGTTAGCAAGCAGAAAGCTTAATGTAAATTGAGCATCTGCCCTCGAACCCTTACTGGAGACATCAATCAAGAGTGACAGTGGGAGGGGGAGCAAACCATTGTTAAAAAGATAAGATTGCTTCTTACCATTTGTGCATTTACCCACAGAGAAGAAGAAGTAGGAGGAGGAAATAAGCGTAAGACATTTCAGACGCTCGGCCGTCGTCTGGCAGTTTGCATGACGAGCCGTCTTGGCTGTTATGGCCCTCAGAGGGTTAAATAAACTTAGGCAAATGGAATTATTTTGTTCTAGAACTTGACGTCGAAGTTTTTTCATAAACAATTTGTTGGCCCACCGAGAGAGGGGGCAGGAGGGGCAAAATACCTTGCCGCCAGGCCCAGAAAGGGTCTCGCTCGCCTGGGATAAGAAATAATACTTTTTTCTTCTTTTCAAAATGGTTTTATTTTTATCCATGGGAAATGGGGCCCGGCATGAGTTGAACTATATTTTTACATTTATTTTCCCTGGATATAAGATGCACACATTCTCAGTGTCGTAGCGACCGGCCGGCAAGGGGATATAGATACCCAGGGCGCCATGAAGTGAAACGTTACTCCATTTATGCCATTTTTAAGCAAAATATGATGAGGAAGTGCAAAAATAATACCATGGCCCTGGCTGCATTTACGCTTGCTTAACCACTGATGATGGCTGGGTAAGAAAAAAAAAATCCCATTATTTCCCTCCACTGGCCATGGTGACAAAACGTTACTTTTTTGTCCCTTTGTAAAGTCAATTTGATGAGAGGGCGAAAAAATGCCATGCCTCGGACACAGTTTACACAAGCCTCTGGTCCAACCTACTTAATTCAGAGCTAACCACCTTCATTCTAATTGAAAGACTCAGATATTCCGTCCCTTCCCTTAAAAAAATATTAATAATGATTTCAATAATATTCCTTCCTGTATTTTCTCCAATAGTGAAAAACGTTCCTCAAAGTAACTTTTTTTATCCGCTCACTTCTCCCCTCCTTCGCGTCTTGGTCAAGACATTCTTTGGTCAAGTCTGACCAGAGGGAAACGATCGCATTGTTCTGGACAACGATCAGGTCTGGATGGCAAGACTACAGGCGGTTGCTGTGAGAACCTCCTTTTTAACAGTTCCGCCCAATTTCTCCTTTGATGCTCTTTGAAATATTTGCTCTTGATAAAAATTCAAATATTTATACTTCATCCGTTAGTGCAGTGAATGAAATGCAATAAAGAGCATGACCTTTAAAAACATATAAGTCATTATATAAACACACAGCATATCAAACATTTCTTGGGAAAATCGCAGGATTTTCTTTTCTTGATATTACCATGAATATTGTCACTTTGTCATTTATAGTTGTTTTCTTATAATAAAACTGTCATTTTCCCCTTCGGCTAACAACATTCCCGTGTTTCACAAGTTCGTATGAGATATTTCCTCCAAGTCGATCTTTCTTTGTGTGAACTTTCTTTATAGTAAATTCTTGGAGTAATTTTTTCTTTTACCAAACAAAATCTCAGCTTCACATTTCTTGAAGTCAAATATCAGTTAGTTCTGCCAAGTGGTTCTTACTTTACAGCGTTTTGACACAGCAGCTTTAATTTGCAACCGTTTTAAAAAATTGATAAAATGAGGAAAAAATAATGTTCTATAATTTAATTTGTGTCATTGAAAATAAAATTTATAAAATTTTAATATGTTGTAAAAATTATTTTTGTGTAGTAAAGTAAGGCAGGATAACTGTGTACACGAGGCCAAAATCTATTTTATGAGTTTATGAAGCAGTTATTTTCGTTTCTTGATTTCTGAATGAATTTAGTGTGATTGAAATGTTAAATTTCAATCACATTCAATGTAATAAACAGCAAAATGCAATAAATTATTATTTTTATATAGATTTCTTTCAAGGCCCGGGAAGTCAATTTTGCACCAGGCCCCGCTTTTGTTCGGGCCGGTCCTCGCTTTTGCATTAAGTTTTTTTTTTCTTTTGCATTTACGGTTTCTGTATTTCAAGAGCACATAATCATAGTAAAATTGTTTTGATTTCTGCCTGTGATAAGTGTGATTTCCTAGATATTTTAGCACATGGTTAGATTCGCTTAGCATAATTTAATCGCAAGCGGACAACAGTAAGCACCGATATTAAACTTCATTTTGAAATACAAAATACTCTTTTCTTTTCCATTTGAAAAACCGAAGTATGGTTACAGAAAGCTATATTTTGTATACATTTGTTTCATTAATTGAAATATACCGAGATTTCACAAAATCATCTTCTATTCAATCGCTATCAATCTTAACCTTCCAGCGGGCGCGCTAAAAGTTTTTACACGAGCGGGCCCGTATCGTACTTTTTACGACACAATAAATTTCTTAATTTTTACCTTTGCAGTTGTGAGTTACTTCTTTATAGCAATAAGAGACACATCAGAAAAACAAACGCTTTTATCAAGAGTGAAAATTAATTCTTATATTACTTGCAAAATCTAAAATTATTCTGAAATCAGAGAAAGCAATGACATTTAATACTATTATTTTCTAAAAAGGTATTAAGCAATATATAATAAAAAATTGTATAAAGCCAATTAAGATTGCACAACAAAGAATTTCTTCTTAATTTCTTATCATTGTCCTTGCATTCGAAACACTGAACTTTTGCCAGAGAGTGACGTTTACAAGTATATTATATATTGCACCTACTCTATTTCATGGATTTTGATGATAGTTTTATTTGTTTCAAACACAAACCACAAGCTCTTTTTCTCAATGCTGGTTGCTGTTCACTTGCTTTTTCAGGTTGTGATGTATAATTTAGATTTAAAGACATGGTAATGTCATATGGAGATGATCCGATTTTTTGGGCTCGAATAGCGAGGTGTTTTCATAAAACTGAGGTTTTTCAAGAAAATTCTTCGGCTTGGTGGATTATTGGCAGGCTTATTACATATTAAATATTTTTGACAATGTAAAATGAAATATTAAATCGCTGTAATGCGCATTGGATACGTAATTTTCAGACTGAAACGTTAAGACATGAAAAAAATTCCAATTACACGAGCGGGCGCGCGTCGTAATTTTTACGACAGAAGCATAAAACAGCATGAAACCTTGAAACTCCGACAAACCCATTTAACTCTGAAGAGAAGGGTCGCGTGAAGGAATAGCAATGACCTTCCGACAGTTTTGTCTCCGAATGTGAGAACAGGGCATGAAAAATCCCGTTTGTCGTAAAATTTGAGCAGGTGCGCCCGCTGGAAGATTAAGCTAATACTTTCATTCGATTCATTTTCAATTCATATATTTAACGATGGTGGTAGAACATTTTCTACAGAATCAGCCTCAGATATAGACAAAATAAATATTAAAATAAAATTAATGATATTTTCAAAATGGTAAATATTTCAAAACCATTTGGATTTCATAAACAATCTTCATTTTCCTTTGGGAGCTTAATTTTTGTTGTTAAAAGATTAAACAGCATATCCAGATTTGGTTTTCTTATTAAACAAATATCTTTTTAAATATAAATGATTTAAGGGCTACCAACGCGTACTGCACTCGATGAGATGAAAAAAGAAATTGCAAAATCCGGGTTCTCTGCCCACAAAATTACTTGACTAACTAAATTTAAATCAAAGCTACAATGTGCCTTATCTATATTCGAATAAATAATAAGGTCAAAGCAGAAATAATTTATTCCCATACAGAAATGATCGGTACTAGAATTTCAGAAGAGCGATATAGAAGCAGAAAAGGCAATGCAGAGGAAAAGGCAATAAATACACAATGCTTTCGGATTCGACAAGTGCTCTTTCTTCCCTCAACGACGTGTGAACTCCCCAGGCGCTGCACAGTGTGTAATTTCGGCAATCTAGGTGGAAAACATTAAAATTTCGACCTCCTTAGAAATTATTAATCGCTATATATTTCGATAGCAAAGTATCCGTTGCATATGAAAATGGGTTTAGTTTTTCAGAATATCGCCAGGGGGCGCTATTATTCTCGCCCGAATAGGCGCGACCTTGCAACTGCCGCACTGAGTCCTAACTGCCAGTTCTCTGAGCAGAAAATTCGTTGACGTTGCATTCGAGAACTACTGTTTCTAAATATTTTTTTATTTTGACACCTACATTTCTACACTATTTTCTATCCATTTATGCCTTTTTTGTTTGAAGAACGGAGTTTATTGCCGTAAAACAGCCTCTAAAAGTGGCGAGTCATTTTTTTTTTTTTTTGCAATGTGAAAGCGAAGTCATAAGTTCATGTAAAGTTTAGAGTACCACCGAGTACCACTTTGTGGTTGCGTAGTCATCAAAGATAGAACATTTCTAAGTCTACATATTAAAAAATATCTTGCGATTTATTATTTTTTTTTATCCTTTTTTGCAAAATGGCATATTCAATTTCTCGGAGACATTTTTTCGAAGTATGGATGAAAAACCCGAAATGTTCAAAAGTAGACGCATTGATTGCGTTTATTATGCAAGAACTTGGAACTCTTTCGAATTCGGAAAGTTCTGTGATGAGCTTGAAGAACAAGCACTTGTGTTAATGGTAGATAATAGTTTGTCCACTCGTCAATACCAACGAATACTTGAACATACTGAAAATCTGAATTGCAAATTGTATCTTCCCCATCATAAAGTTAAAGAAGCCAAGCAGTTATGTTGTCCGCACAGTGTTACTGTAACAGAAACATCAGCAGAAATAACTTTGCAGACACTCGTTGACCACACTGTTTCACGTATTTGTCACATCGAATTTGTAACTGAAAAATTACATTTGTCCACAAATAATACTTTTGAAGTTATTATGAAATGAGGATGTGATGGATTCGAGAAAAATCGATATAAAGAAAAGTTTTCTGAGGAAAATTTCAGTGACGAAAGCCTTTTCAGCATTTGTGTAGTTCCACTGCAAATTCATAGTGGTAAAGACGATTCCAAAAGTGTAATTTGGAAAAACCCAGTTCCATCTTCGACTAAGTACTGTCGACCTATTAAATTTAGTTTTGCTAAAGAATCAACAGATTTGATTACTACAGAAGTTGAAGAAATAAACACCAAATAAAAGAACTCGAACCGACGAAAATTTTCTTTGATGATTTGGAAATTTCTGTAACGCCAACTTTGATATTTTGTATAGTTGTCGGAAAAGTTTGTAATGCTGTATCATCGTGTCCATCCACCCAAACATGTTACTTGTGTGGGGCGAAACCCAATGAAATGAACAAATTAAGTGTCATCCCCCAAAAAGAAATGAGTAAAGAATTTCTGCCGTTTGGCATATCATCCATCCACTCTTAGATAAGGCTAATGGAATGCGTTCTTCATATTTCATATAGGCTAAAAATTAAAATCTGGCAAGCACGAGGAGCTGAAAAAAAGAAAAAGCATCTAAACCAGCAGGAGTGGCCTCCCCGAAACTTTCTCGCATACAAAAAGTAATGTGGGGTGGGTAAACACCCAGTGGGTATGTAAATATTATTGGGGTATTTATCCAAGGCCTGGTTATTTTGAGAAAAAAATTATGAATGGTGATTTACAATGAAACATATCAAATTCATGAATTCCTGAAACTTAATATTTTGCAAAAAAGAATTGCTCATGTTCTCAATTTTTACGCGCGCTGAGGAACTAGAACTTTATTTAACGTTTTTGACTACGAAATCTTACTGCTGATATCACAAGATTCACCATACCTTCCATCTGGAAAATGTCAAAACGAACTTTGATACAGAGGTTGCCATAATTTCCGAAGTGCGGCTCGCTACAATTTCCTGCGTAGACTGCCAAGGTCACACGCCAACCATACTAACTTTAGTAAAATAAGCGAAACGCTCGCCAACATACAGTGGGAATGTGTATTTTGAACTAAATATGCAATTTGAACACCTGTTTTTTAACCGATTTGAACGAAATTTGGGCACAGATCTATAATTAAGGTTAGCATACGTGATACCAAGTTTTATTTATCTAAGCCAAAGAGCTTATGAGATTCAAGTATACGATTATACAGACCGACAGACAGTCAACCCGTCCACGGATTTGGCCCAAAATTTTACACGGACCTACATTCATGACGATAAAACTGTGTACCAAATTTTATCCATCTAGCTATTCACGTTTTTGAGTTATAGTGTTTACATGACTTCGGACATACAGACAGACACACTTCCCTTTGACGGATTTTGTCCAAAACTTGATAGAAACCTACAAATTATGTTTAAAGACCACATACCAAATTTCATCCCCGTAGCTCTAATAGCTTTCGAGTTATCGTGTTCACGGACAGACAGACAGACATAATTCCAAAATTGTGTTTTTCGGACTCAGGGAGGTCTAAAACGTGGAGATTCGTCAAAATCTCAAGTTCGAATTTTTTGACGATTACAATACTTTCTCTTTGTATACTTCGTATACGAGAAAGTAATAAAAAAAGAAGTTTAAGAGAGATTTAGACGAGAATTAGGCCTTTTAGTTCACATGCCAAAGCAACAAAGTGGCAACACAAATGACGGCAACACTGCCCGCAAATTTTTTAGACATCCTGAGAAAACGGCAAAGATAACTGGAGTGGAGTTCAACTTGATCAAGCGTTTGGGAATTATTCTCGAATGCGTAAACTGTAACATGAAAATCAATTTAGAGAAATTCGCAGAATTTACGAGAGTGACACAAGACATATACCTCCCAAAATACAGTTGGTATCCAATGCCTATAAGTCTACATAAAATTTAATTTAACGGGAGAGACATAATTGAAGCTTGTATTCTTCCGATTGGATCATACTCTGAAGAAGCCCAGGAGACAAGAAATAAACACAATACGCAATATAGGCAACTATTCACAAGGAAGTCATCCAGGATAAACACAAATACATATTTACTACATAGATTGTTCATCACATCCGACCGCTATATAGCAAGTTTACGAGCAGCTCCAAAATCCAAAAAAGGAAAAATGGATCGAGAAATGAAAAAAATTGTTAGAATTATATTTATCAGATGAGGAAGATTCCTTCATCGTGTCGGAGGACTCATCAGAAGAGAGCAGTACCTCAGAATAAAAACATACTTATCTATTATTTCAACGTGCGTGAAACACTTTTGTACGAGTGTTCTCACTCAAAATCAATTTTCAACTTTTTCCCACCTTTCTGCTTATATTTTTAGCTCGGTTTTTCTTAAATATTTACTATTACTTATTAAGAAAATATTTTATCTGAGAAAATACTTTACTTTTATTTTTCTATTTCTAGAACACCAGTGTTTCTCATATAACATGTTTCCATGCATATGTAACAGTATCTCTTCCTCGTAATGGAGCTAATATTTATGTTATTGTAAAAATATTTTTAAAATTTTTCATGTATTAAAATAAGTTGTTCAGTTAATCAGATTTGTATGTTATTAGCAGTATTTATCCTAAAAACCGAACAATCAACTTTTGTTTTTGAGATATTAATTTTTTCCACCTAGATTGTCGAAATTACACACTGTGCGCTGCGCGAAACATACATTTCATCAGAAAAATATCTAATGTATTTCGAAGAAATCCCCAAATGTGCCAACTGTTCGGGAGAACAGGTTGCAATTGACCTTAATGTCCCAGTTTTACAAAAAGAGCTGTCGTACAAAAAATAGTGTCAGGGTCAACCTTTAGGGCCAACGAGGGGCCCTAACCAGGGACAATGAGCAACCCCAATCATACCGAATTCCCTTCCAGATAAATAACCTCCATAAGACTGCTCAAAATCTGTGGATCCCAAATAGTGTGATGCGTATGTTACACACATTCCGATTTTGTTTCTATTAGTCGCCGCTCACCGAATACAGTCATTTTTATTGTAGTTACTAAAATGTTTCCAACTTCTTTTCTGATTGAAGCAAAATAAAAACTGTTTCGGGAACTTAAAAGAGGAAGTTTAAATAAGACATAAAAAATGTGATTATTAGCCAAAATGGGTTCTCAATGTAGGTGGAAACTTAATATTTTAAATATTTCGGCAGCTCAATCAAATTACTACGTGTTTGTTAGGATTAAAGATCATTAGTGACTGACTGAAATATCGAGAAGGTATTTTTGATTCTTATTGAGTGTTTTTCGGTCAACACCGGGGATAATGCCTAAGTACTTTCATAAATCAAACTTCAAGTATCATCTGATGAGAAGAAAAGAGTGAAATGCCATGCAAAAAATCTCAGATACATGAAGTTATTTTAATAGCAGAAGTGTTTTCTCAAAGGTCTGTTATTTTTTTGTTACTTTCTGTATTCTTGCCATTCGTCCGCAGCTAACAAATAATATTTTAGTTTTGAAACTTAGTTTTGAAATGTTTTTTTTTTTTTTTTGCTTAGGTTTACCATAATTTTTTTTAGTTGAAATCCGGATACGCCGAGGTGAAGGGTCTTGGGATGTCAAAGTCTAGTATAAAATTCTAAAAGCTGCCTTACAAAGACCCTCTTTCATAACACTAGCACAGAGTTTGAAGAAGTGAAGAAATTTAAGACGTCAGAATGCAAAGAATATACATTTTTTATCAATGTTTGTTCATTCAAAATTATGGATGTAAATAGTGTAAACAACGAATTTTCATTCATTGGCGGAATAGCGTCAGCTTTCTCGAATATGGCAGATTTTCTCTATTACAACCAAATTTCTCTCGCGCAGCATTCACTCGCGTAAATCCGGACATTTTAAAGATCCGGACACTAGTCCGGAAGTGAACTTGAAATACGGACGTATGGTAACCCTAACCATAAACAGAGAAAATAATTGAAGTTGATATTTTCTGGACCTAAATAACCTTTTGCTATGCATATACATTGATCTGCTGCTATTCATTGACAAGATGATGCGAGAAGATAAAGGCGATGATAATGAACTAGAAATACGTATTAAAGTAATTTTACATATTTTTTCTCAACTTAGGAGGGAATGCGCGATCGGAAGATATAGATGGATTTTGATAAAATTTTTTTAACCCTTTCGAGTTCATTGGTTTCGTAGTGAAACCGCACATTGAGCATTTTTTTACTGCACATGGGCAAAACGTTGTGTAATTTTTCTTTCATAACTTAAGAGCCAGATATATAGGGTAACTTATATAAAAATTCCAGTTCAATCCCGTTCGTATTCACGAAGGTATCGGCATTGCAAGAGATAAATTGCTTTTGATCTCTAAGAGAAACAAAATGATAAGTGTTCTTGCACAAATTGATATTTATTAAAATTGAATCTTCGAAAGTAATATTGAATTTTATGAAGGTTGAAAATCCTGAATACTCACGTATACTTATAAATTAAATACATAATTTAAATTGCATTTCGATGATAACTTATTCGGAGAAAAAATAGCCCGTTATCGTTCATTGGTCTCACTATAAAACCATAAATTTCTTGAAAATAAAAAAATGCTCAATTTTTTGCTTTACATATTTATGATCAACTACATGTCTAATACTCATTTTTTAAATAAATTTAGTAATTATCAAAGCGAAATATGTAGTGAACTTGAACGGGTTTATACTCTTAAGAAGGTGAGTACTTAACAACTAAAGCTATTATAAAGAGATAGATAAAATTTAAAAAATTAATGAGAAGTAATCGATTTTTACTATTTTTTACCACTTCTAAGTCGCATGAGGGATTGAAAAATGTCAATAAATTTACTTCTTTCTTCTTTTTATACCTTAGGAATTTGCAACATTTTGAGGTATAGCTACTTGGGAAAGAAAATTTCATTTTTTTTTTTCATTTCATTTTTTAGGTTCATCCTACTTTATACAGAGACTCTTCGAACATTTTTTAGACGATTTTTGAGGTATTTATAGAACTATTTTGCAGAATTTATTTGTGTTTAAAATATTCAGTTTGGTAGCCCTTATTCTTAATAATCTTTCTCCATCGTAATTTCCTCGACAATAATGCCTTTTGTAGTGTATTATTAGGTAATAGAGGTATCTTGTCCCATTTTTCTTGAACAGCTTTCCAAAGTCCACAAAGGGTTGTAGGTCGACGTTTGGATAATGCTCTTTTTAAAAATCCAAAAGCGCAAAAAGCCATGGGGATATATCAGGAGATTTAGCAGGAATATCAGAGAAAGATATAGTCTTAATATCCATTTCTTGTTCTATTTTTTTCAGAAAATTAACAGTGTATTCTGATGTGTGGCTGCTTCCTTTGTCTTGATGCGGTTATACTGATTGATGGCATTATTGGTAAATATATGTTATTTCATATTTAAAGATTGGGGGTAAAATATGTTCCTGTTAGTATGTGGAGTTTATCTTAACATTGTTCTCCAATATTTTTTAAGCAGGCCACGGTGGCCTAGTGGCAAGGTCTCGGCTTTGGGGCCGAAGGGTTCCAGGCTCGAAACCCGATTCCACTGAAGATCCGCCGGGTATAGATGGGGCCGGTTGCACGCTAAATCATACGTAGTGGCCAAAAGTCCTCCCGTTGGTGTGGCGTGGAAGTTTGGAGAGGGGGTGCCAGGTCAGGTGTCGTCCTCGTCATCTGACTGTGGTTCAAAATTACTAAGTCCGTCCCAAAATAGCCCTCGTGTTGCTTCAAAACGGGACGTTAATATAACTAAACTAAACCAATATTTTTTTATTTTTCCATTATATGAAAATCCAGCAACACTCATAAATCCCTTAGAAAATCTTTCTTTAGATTCTTTTGAATCATGTTTCAAGATTTTTTTCTCCTCTTTGTTCATAATGAATTGATCTTTTTTTCATGCAGTCATTAAAATCGAGACAAGATTCATCTGTTGTTACAACATTTTTCCATCCGTAAATGCTTTTCGTAAAGAATTCTGCAGTGTGTTCTGCTTTCAGCGATATGACACACAGTGGAGTATTTGTGGTAACATCCTGGCCAAAACTATTTTAAACGCGTTTTAAAATTATTGCTGTTGACTTCTGTCGTACTTTATATTAGTAAATACACTAAAATAATTTTATATATACAGAAATAAATGTGTTTATTTAAACAATAAATATTAAATACAAAGTTTGCTTAACTGCTTGCTGTTTATAAGAAGAAAGTAAATGTTCATAGATTTGTTTTACCTGTAAGTAAATTTTAATTAAATGTTGTTAACGTTATTATATATAAAATTTTAGTTATACATATATAAATAAAACAAATAATAACCGTTTTCTCCTTAATTTTTCAATATCTCCTAATTTTTCAATACACCCTTTTGTTATCATTTTCCCTTTTCCATCATCATTCCTTTAATTTTCATCGTTTTCTCAATCTACATCGCTTTCTTCTTTGTTTCCATCGGTATCTTAATCTTAATCGAAACTTCCCCCAACCTTAGAATTTTGGCGCAAAAGAAAGTAACTTGATATTTCATAAACATCCGGACCCTACACGAAGCGTTCCGTTCAGTTCTTTGTCCTATCTCCCGTTTGCTTGGCTGCATCCCTCAGTTTTAGGTACGTAAAATAATTTTCAATATTTGGTATTTCATTCTAATTCTTGGTATATCATAATGCTCGGGATCAAGGCAGTGTCAATTAGTTATGACTGTCAATATCTAAATCAAGAAAAATAGATGGGCAACTTTATGCAGAATATTTTGTCTTTGAAATTGGCCCTTAAAATTGTAACCATTAGGTTTATGATTTAAAAAAGGCCCGACAAACCTGACACACTTTTAAAAGGCTTTCAGAATGTCTAAATTAGAGCTAAAAGGGTATAAAAAGTAACCTTTTTTAAGTTTTGAATTCTTTTTGTTATGTTGAAAAAGGAACTTTTCAAATTAATATTAATTTAAAACAAAGCTCTTATCTGTCTTTAACACGTAAAACGTATTCAACTTCAATCCATCGAATCATGAAGCTACAAAAAATATACATTTAAACGTTTAAACGTTACAGTAAAGTCGAAATCTAATGAAAAAGCATGTCCACTCACGAAGAAACCTACTTTCAACCGAGGCTAGGATTAGGTTATATTAACGTCCCGTTTCGAAGCAAAACGACGGCTATTTAGGGACGGACCTTGTAATTTTGAACAGCGGTCAGATGACGAGGACACCACCTGAGCTGGCACCCCCTCTCCAAACTTCCGCGCCACACCAAAAGGAGAACGTTTGGCCACCACGTATGATTTAGCATGCAACAGGCCCCATACTCGGCGGATTTCCGGTGTCATCGGATTTCGAACCTGCGACCCTCCGGTCCCGAAGTCGAGACCTTACCATTAGACCACCGCGGCTTCTACCGAGGTTAGGAGCCACTGGATATGGCTCATTCTCCTGAAATAGACGTCGATCGATGCACCAATTAGTCAGTTGTTATAAAATACATGTTTTATAATTGCTGAGCACATTTTAAATTTTGCATTTTTTGCATGATTTTTGCCACAAAAACTCCACTGGGCGACATGCAGAAAGACGATGAAAATTGTATTTTTTGTCCTTTATATGATTAAATTCAAAAAATGTTAATAATATTTTAATGATTTTGCAACAATCCTTTGTCTTGGAAGTGCTTTTAACTTAAGATCTCACCTTTGCAATATTCTAAGAACTGCGTTTTTTCCTTAGAAACGTATTAGGAATAATGTTTCCACTTGAAGCCAGACTTTGGCGATTTTTCCTTTCTTATTAACAGTATTACCGATCGTGGATTTAGATACTGAAAAACCATGGCTTTCACAGCGTCTTTGAATAACGGAATAAGAAACACTCTCTTTGAAAAGAGTAAAAACGTAGCCTTCAATCTATCACTTCTTTAAAAGTGCCAGTTTGCATGAAAACGAAAACTTTAGGTAGCAGTCGATAACTTATACTTTCAGAAACGCAACTTCTGTGAAAATAAATTTCTCCACGCAGATGATTTTTTCATACAGCGAAACAAAATCGCCTATGAAATGTACGAACATCCTCTGAATAACTCAAAAGATGGATTTTTATAAGGATGCTTTGATATTCTTTTGATAAGCCTAACACTAGACTAATAATTTTTATAGAAGCATTTAAAATATAAATAAAGAAACGGGGAAAGAACATGTGCGTCATGGACCCATTTCCAGGAGAGAAGCTGGAGCTCCATCATTTCTGCTAGAACAGATTAGATTCCTCGAAAAGGGGAGACGCATTTCCCATTTCTCTCCGCATCGTAAAATGACAAAATAAAACCTGTGCTGGGGCCAATACTAAAAGGTGCAAAACGGAGGCTTCATTTAATTATTATACTAATGGCACTTTTGTTAACCAGTGTAGGTTTTAAGCTACAAAGCTCTGCATTCCTTCTACTGCAAAAGCCTTTATGAAAGCTAACAGAAACAGTTTCAATAACACTTTTCAATATTGTTTCAGAAAATAAGCAAAATAGATTAAACATAATTGTATTATCTATTTATGTGAAGTAAACCTATTTTTAGAGACCTAGATCCTTTCTATAACACGCAGGGGGGGGGGGCATTGAAGTTTGAGATAGACAATACGACTCACCTGAACTATATATAGGGTTACCATAATTTTTTTAGTTGAAATCCGCACCCATTGGGAGGGAGGGAAGTTGAAGGTCTCGGGGGGCGGGGAAGTATGGTCTATAATTCTAACTGCCTCCAATGATCTTCTTTCATAATATTAGCAAAGAGCTTGAGGAAGTGGCAAAAAGTTAAGACTGCAGGATGCAAAAAAATCTAGTAATCTGAAAAATCTATCCTTTTTATTAATGCTTAGCAAATAAAAATTACATTAATGAAAAATAGAATAAAACAAAAGTTGCCAAAACTTTTAATTTTCAGTTTGAATTGGCCCTGGATAAGGAGGTTCATCCACTTTCTCGTCTCCTTTTTCGGTAGATACTTTTCGGATGAGATAATTTTATTTAGGGAATTCTTATCATTTTCAATTTTTTGTAGAATTCTGTACAGGATGAAAACGGAATTCGCTTCGACGTTCAGAAGTTCTTTTACAAATCTCACAGACAGCCTCCCTTTCTCAGTTGTCCAATGACCCCATCAACGAAAAAATTCGTTCAAAAATTCGCCAATCTGAAAACAATTGGTTTTCTTTCATTGGCGAAATGACATCAGCTTTTCGAATACGTCAGTTCTC
>BGPR01000374.1:525657-565294 GCA_013235015.1 Araneus ventricosus
TCTTTCATTGGCGAAATGACATCAGCTTTTCGAATACGTCAGTTCTCCCTATTAAATTTATCTCTCTTCGCATCCACTGGTATAAATCCGGACACTAACGTGGGCTTGAGCTTGAAATCCGGACGTATGGTACCCCCAACTATATACGATGTCATTCCGAATAAATAGGTTTTTGGAATTAATTTATCTACGAGAAACTTTACTGGTTAGTTTAATCGCTTTGTTTGTCTACGATTAAAGTATTTCATTTAACTTATCTATTTTTTCAAAGCTAATACTGTTTAGCAACGGATTCCGAAACTAGCACTTTTGAACGATTTTACACCGGAAATGGGTGTCAGGCAATGAGCCAGATGAGCGCATTTCCGGAGTTCTTTGTTAGATCACGCTCAGTAAAATGTAAACATCGCCATTCCATTCTTCACTTCCCCCTATTTTGATGAAAATAACTCCTCCCGGCGCATGCGCAAAAGCGCGGAGAGTTTTGGAATCCGTTACTAAACAATATGAACCATGCTTGCTCACCTTTGCTCTGATGTTAATTCGCACTATTTTATGCATTGTTGACAATGAGTAGCTTTATAAATAAAACCCATGATTTGCACTTTATGGGCAGGCCCCTTTAAGAGAGTCGTGTAATAATAGAGTGCATGCGAAAATATGAAAAGACTAAATAGAGCAAAAAACCTAATTTTTTAAACGAAACTTAAAACACCATATATGAATAGAAAAATAAGATTTTACTTTTAAAATAAGATAAATACATATGAATAATACAAAAGGAGCGTTGATATTAGCTATTTAAATTTAATTTTACTGTTTATTAACCCCTTAACGGTCGCGTCCGTCATATTGACGTGCATCGAATTATCGAATTTTTAGGCTTATGAACTAAAATTTAATCATTAATTAGCTTTAAAATTTGACACAAAAATTATCTAGAATCTATGCCTTCTTAGGTGAATGAAAACGGCAGCCCCTTTCCAAAACAGGAGGGCCGTCCTATTACAAAGCAGAAAAAAAAAAAAACGCGACTCTTAAGGCGTTAAATCAAATATTATCAATTCATGTTCACTGTAAGGTAAGCAAAATTAAAAAATAAAATAGAATACTAAAATTTAGAAAAACAACTGGTGGGGGCACGACATAAACTGATGTGAAAAACTGAGCCAAAGAAGTTTTCTTTCTTTATCTTTTTGAAACCTATGGAGAGTGTAAGGCTGAAGGTCGAGCCGAAGGGGAACGTCCCAACACGAAAGATTCCGGGAAGCCACTCTCTGTAGTAAAGACCCCTGTTTTCCCTCTTGCGGCGAAGGGGTGAACATAGAAAAGACTATCAATGAAAAGGCAGAAAACCAATTAACTGGGGAAAAACAGCGGACTCTCTAGAAGTTGTGTTCACACCCGAGAATACCAAACCTGATAAAGTCAGATTGGAGAATAGCGGAAGTGTTGATTTAGTTTAAATTGGTTATATTTACATCCCGTTTTCAAGCAACATGAGATGTATTTTGGATGGCCCTCGAGAATTTCAACCGTGTCCAGATGAAGAGAACGACACCTGAAATGGCATCCATCTATCCAAAATTCCGCGCCATACCAGCGGGAGGACGCGTGGCGCTCGATGTCTAATTTAATGTAAATTTAATTGAATGTACGCTATTAATTAATTAATGTTCAAGGACAAAAATTGTAATAAAAATTTTCCTTTATATACCGTATGATCTTTTACGAATGAGTTTCTGGATGAAAATTGCCACTCATTGATTAAATAGTTAAATTTTTAAGCGTTTTCGATTACTTTTCATTTCAGTTGAGAAAATAAGTGGAAAGCATTTTTTTATTATAAAACTGATATATGTATGGAGTAAATGATTAATGGTGCTCGACACACAGAATGATGTTAACGCTTTTGGAGTTACATGTTCTTCCGAATATCTCGCGTAAAACTGGATGGATTTTCCTTGAACTTCGGCCGTGTAAAGAATAGACTTAAAATTACAATTTACATTGAAGATTCGGTCACCAGGATATTTAGGAGATGAACCAGAAACTTATGAAGGAGAAAATGTTTCAGGCTTCCCCCGTTTCACAGAAAGCTGATAATGATGTGAAATGTTCATTAATGGCTTTGTTTCTTATGCACACTTCTTACATGCATTTTCGTAAAATATCACATATATTTGGGAAGATATAAAGGCTTTCTAAAAAAATATCAAATTTATTCGCATGTTTTTTGCTTATAACATACAGAGTTTTTAACCAAATTATACAAAACTTACAGAATACTTGATAAAATATTTGAAGAACATTGTTTCTTAATTTGAAGTAAATACTTCGAACATTAGAGGAAATATGAATATTTGCAGTAAACAATTTTTTATTGCGCATGTGCGAAACATAGCATAATTTTTCTTTCATAACTTAAGAGCTAGACATGTAGGGAAACTTATAGAAAAAGCCCATCTGAATACCTTTAAGTTCAAAAAGATATCGCCATTGCAGAGAGGTGAATTTCAGTTCCCCTCTAATAGAAGCTAAAAGATGAGGGGGTTTGTACAAATTTCTATTTTACAAACCTGAATCTTTGAATAATTATCAATGAACTGCAATTTAAATAATGCATTTAATTTATAAATATACATGGATATTCAGGATATTCAACTTTCACAAAATTTAATATTACTGTTCGAAGATTCATTTTTAAAAAATACAATTTTTTTACGAATCGGAAAAAATGTGCAAATCCAAAAGTGTTCCCATTATTCTATCGCCCACCTTTACATTCAGTTTTTAATAGAAGGCTGATTATATTATTTTAAATTATTACTTCTGTGTATAATTTTTTTCCAATTTTTAAGTAGATAAACCCATTTTATTTGTGTACTTTTAGGTAATAACTAGGTTCCGTGATTCCAAGATAGAAATGTACTTGCATTTGAAACCATCTTCTTATACTAAAAGCAATTTTTTATGACATTGTAGAAAAGGAAGGGTTACTCTGTAAGACCGTGTTGCACGTATCAAAAATTGTGGTAGTTTGGGATAATTTGGGGATCTCTTGGACCGTATCAGTTTTTAAGCTGATCTTTTTTATAGCAAATATCAAATATTTCATGAAATCGATTGTTTGTATCGTCATAGGCGTAATAAATATGTATATTAAAAGACTGCTAAATTGAATTGAAGTGGGATTTCAAAAATGTTCCCAAAGAAAATTTGATTTCTAGATTAAAGTAATCAATGCAATATTTATAACTATCGCCCTCCACACTCCAACCCAATGACTTATCTTTGACCACTTTTGTTGTTACTGCTTAGCTGTAAAGGATATGAAAAAGAGGACCAGTTTTTTTCTTGAGTGGAAATTGCGACACGCTTCAGGTTTTTCTCAGAGTTCAAAAGATACTTTGTAACCATCCAACCATGGCCTTGGACCTCCATCTCTCACTCCCATTTCAGGTTCAGACTGAAGAAGAGAAAATGATAGCGTTCTGAGCATCTCCAAAGAAAAAATGAGAATCTTTTCGCAAGGGCACCTAGTAAAGTAAGCGTCTCTTTTCTTTTTTCAAATCTTTCTTCATTCTCTCTTTTATACGGCCTCTAAATGAATGAGAGCACTCTGTTTCGTTTTTCGTAAATAAGATTAACGATGCTTCAACATTTATAAAAAAATTTAAGAAGTAAAGTTACTACTTTTAAAAGATTTTTTATTATTGTTTGAATTTTTCATGAACACCAAATGCAAGTTGGTGGTGGGTTATTTTTCTTTTTTGATTAATCAACTGTCCTATTTCTCCTTTTTAAATACTGCTAAAACGATAATCTCGTCTTTTCTTTTTTCGTAAATAGGAATAATTATGGGTTAATATTTTTAAAAATACATTTTCATTTCATACAGTAAATAATTTCCAAACTCACATTTTTAATGTCTTTCACATCCATGTTTGTTTTTAATGTTTTTCATAAAGCAAGTAAATAAATGTCACTTAAATTTCAAAACTCTCATTTCAGGTATGTTTCTTCCCTGACCAGGCATCTTGTTTCACAGGTCAAGTCAAGCAGTCATTAAAAGGTATTTAACAATTTATCTCACTGTTTTTTTTCCTATGAGCACAATCAATTAGGGGGAAAGTGGGGTAAACACGGGTAGCTTAGGTTCGAAGACCTATTGGAGCTAAAATATTCGACTTAGAGCTTGTCAAATTTTATTAAAATAAGCATTGTTTATCGAAGTACAATATATCTTTCCAGAAAAGTCACAGTTTCATTACTTTTTTATCAATGATTTTTTATATAAAAAAAGTCAAACTACCCCGTTTTACCCCACTAGTGGGGTAAAACCGGGTACACATGTTAACGTTATGGGAAATTAGGAAAACTCGATTTTCAGAGGAAAAAATGCAATAATTTTTATTTTATATGACAATTTAAGAATATTTGTTATAAAAATCACATGTTAAGCAGTTGTTTTCTTTTGCGGCACTGAAGCATTTGGGGGCAATGCTAAGACAGTTTTAACATTGGATTAACCTTTCTTTTTTAAAATTAGAAAATATATCATTAAAATATAAACAATCAACGTCTAATGTGTTTTTATCGTCTTAATCGGAGGAATCATCAATATTGACTGTACCGGTGTTACGCCAGTTGGAGTACACGATTTTACCCCGAGTGCAAAGGTTATAAAAACAAAATAAAACCTCACAATTATTGGAGTAAATCCTTATTGTTGGATAGGGTATAAATCCTTAGTAAACATAGAATAATCTGGTATAAATACAGTTTTTATAACTAAAATAATTTTTAGGATAGTTTAAAATCAAACGAACATTAGAGAGTTGACGTATCAAAACAAATAAATCTTCACATATGCAGTAAATTCGACAGCTACAACACGCCACCATGACTGTTTCTTTTTCTTGACTAGTAAAGTGTAATTCAGTATCTGTCTGCTAGATAGGAAAAATAATAGCGCCAGAATCAAGCGTACCTGGGTTTACCTCATTCTCCCCTACATGTGTGAAATACTTCTGTTATTATATTTTAATTTAGTTTTTTATTTCTTAATTTCCAAAGTCATTAATATTACTTAAATGTTATAATAATTTAACTATAAAGATTAATTCTATCGTATTTTAATATTTTATTAACATCTTTTACCACCTGGAATACCATATAAATTTGCCGATCATTTTGTTATATAAACTTACATATGAACTTGCGGATTAAATTACTGAATTCGGTTTCAGCGTGGACTCCGTGGATCTCGTTCAGAGGCATAAATCATCCAGAGGTACTATAAACTTTCATCTTCCAATTTTTTATTTCATTTACTCCCATTTATCGTAATCAAAATGCACTTAACACTCATAAAATTTTTTAATTAATGATCTTTTAATTTTTCATTTTAAACATATTTAAGAATAACTTTAAAAATAAATGGAACAATTTACTTGTTTATAAAAACTTTTTTTAAATATTAACATACAAACTTTCAATTGCGTTAAAATTGTCTTGGAACTTGCCCAATGAAAGGAATAAAATTCGTATTCTCAAAACAAAGATTTGAATTTAAGTTTGCCAAAGCAAATGCTAATAATTAGAAATAATTTGGTATAAATTTTTCTTCTTGAAAGTTATGTATCACAGAAGTTGCAACTGTCATTATAAAATATTTTTTAAATTGTTGAAACTTTCTACGAATCTTTGAAAACACGGTTTTTTTTCTATTTCAGGAATTTATTATATCCTTATATAAAACTAGATATGACATGTAATTTAATAATTTGTAACTATTTAATTCATATATATTCGCAGAACGTGTTTTTGACAATTTACAATGAGATTAATTCCTTCCTTCTGAAAGATAAACACTTTACAGTGACATTTTTTTAATGAATGTGTCTTCAAATGAATAAAAAGATACTTTTTGACATGCAGTAGCATATAAAAATATTTTAAATTGGTTTACACCAAATTAGTCTTAATTTATTTGACACATTTTAGGTCTAAGGCGCGCGGCATTTAAGTTTTTTAATTTCATAATCCACAAAAGTATCAATTTAAAAATCGATATGATACTACTGTCTGTCCGCCATGAGAACTGTCGCCGCCAAATTGTCTAGTTTATGGCGGTCGCTATAGCAACTGGTTATGCTTGGGAAGATTTATTTCGAATAGAAGGAATCCAATGGAAGCCGGGTTTTTTTTATTCTTGGCGCCAGTTTGTTGCGGAACACATTTGAATGAACATCTACCTACTAGAAATGGATTCTTCCTACTATAACCTGTTTCTATAGCGACCGCCGTATACTAGACAATTTGGCGGCGACAGTTCTCGTGGCGGATAGACAGTATTTGTGTCTGTACGAAATTTCCCAAATCTTACATTTAAAATTTTGTCAGCTGTAATGAAAACCATTCGTCTTTAGCTGTGAGCCACTTCATCCTTCTATTGCCTATTTTTCGTTTTATTCGAATCGATGTTCTAAGTTTAAATGGAGGGTTCAGAGTTCAAGTGAACCAAGTTCATGAGATTCAATTCTGAGAAAACAGATCTCAAAGTTGATCAGCTGCATTTCAAATAACAGTGGACTTATAATTGCTCTTGTTGCCTGGTGGATACAAATTGGGTAAACCTGGAGTTTAGGGTGCGTACTATTTTCTCGCCAATTTTCTTTGGCGCAATTTTATTTGTCGTCGCCAAACAATGTCTAGGATGCGCAGTGAGTTTTTTATAGGTCTCCTGCTTAAATTTATAAAAATGCATACATGATATTATATATCATACGCGTAGTTAAATGTTTTCATATCAATAAATTTGAAGACTAATTCCGTCCCCAGCCTCCTCACACAATAAAATATGATTTGTTAAATGTTGTTATTATTCCAAGCACTCATAAATATGTATGAATTCATTGGTTATTATGCCTCAGTTACATTGCTATGTAAATATTCTGTGTTATAATTTATCCTCTTTACTTTATTCGATTTTTTCAATTTATTCCCTTTCCCTCTTTTGATGGGGAAATAATTTTAATAAACAAAAAAAATTTTGAAATAGTTTAAGATTTATTATTGCTGAGAATTAAAATTACAAAAGAGTTAAGAGTTAAAACTACAAGAAACAATAATTTAAAAATTACAAGAACAAATTTTTGAAAAAAATGTCAAGAATTTCAAAAAAAAAAAAAAATGGTAATCTCGCTTTACGAGAGAAGTCAAATTTGCAGAAAAAAATAAACTAAAAAGAAGGATAACAACATCAAGGAAACTCAGATTGCATCATGTAAGTTGTTAATTTCTTTTTGAAACATTGCGAGCATTCCTACTTTTATTTTGAGAAAACTTTCTGACGCTTACAGCTTGCCTGTTTTTTTAAAGAATATTTTTCTTCTAAATTCATTTATATTTATATCATCTTGTAAAAGGATGTGAACATTATGGAATTTTTGTACTTTTTAGAAAAAAAATATTAGCTATGAAATAAACGAAAAAAAGAATAAACATTTAAGTTTATAAAATTATTATAAGAAATTCCTTCTCATTCTGCATTCTGATTTTTTAAAAAAAGAGGAAGATTTTCAGAATGAATAGGAGATAATAAAAGAATGGTCGTTAGGTGCTTTAGAGCGTTCTTTACAGGTCGTGATAAGAAATTGTGAACGATTTGATGCATGTTCAATATTTTCATCAACTATTCTCATCATCCACTTTCCTAAATTCGATTCAATAGCTTCCAGCCTATCATATAAAAGCTCATAATAAGTCTATTTACTTGTTGAGGTGAATAGCTATTATAAATATGAGTAGTAATTTAATAGCTTAAGGTATCCGCGTACGTTCGAAAACCCATTTTTGACCGAAAATCATAATTATTTTTAATGTCTTATCTGAAAGCCTATTGTTTTTAGTTTTCAAAACAGTTTTTATTTTACATCTATGATGAACAGAAGTGAAATTAGAGACATTTTAGTAGAACTTGACAGTTGAAAATGGAGTGGTAAATAATGCGATAAAGAAGCATTTTTCATTGTTTTTACTTAAGATATTTAAATTTTATTATTTATTTCTGTTTTATACTATTTTACATATACCAGGTATTATTTTCAAAGATTTTCAGTGTGAATTTCTTTGTTTTCTATAATATTGTTGCAAATTTAGGTAATTTTGAATCATTGCAGTATCTTGATTCTCCGTTAATGATGTAATTTTTGATAATAAACGTAGGAAAAGTACATAAATTGTACTTATGATCAATATCAATCACTAAAAGTATCTCTAGATCAACTAATAGGCATTATAAAGTTATTTGACTGAAAAACAATATTCAAACCTATCAATGGCGGCTGAATGATAGAAAACGATAATGACACATAAGGCTCAAGAAAACGACTAAAAAAATTTCCAGTCAGAAAATTTTTAAAAACGAGCTAAGCTGGCAAAAACTAAGGACTAGCCTACAAAACTGGGGAGTATTGAAGAAAAATTCTTTTTTCTTCTCATTGTAAATTAAAAACATAAACTTTAAACTCATTTTTCTCGAAATGTGATTTTTTGCAAAATTTTCATTTTTCAAACACGATAACTAAAATTCATCTTAAAATATCCGTCTCAAATTTGGCATACATATTATTTATTATATTGTTTAGGTAATGAACCAAAATATAAGTGAAATAATGCTCCATTAAGAAGTTATGTATCTTTTAAGGTTTGAAAAAAGGCCAAAATTCTTTAAAAATTCATGATTTCACACTAAAACTCTTATAATTTACATGTTTTAGATACATTGCAAAACTTTTGCTTCAGGACCTAGCCAATAGTTGAAGGATTATATATGCTAAAGGATTTATCATTCTGGTTATTTCTTTTTGAACGAGGGTGTTTGAAAAAAGGTCAAATTTAGTGCAAAAAAATCTAAGTTTTTTCAAATTTTTAAAAATATATTTAATTCATTTAACTTTTTTCTATGATTTATTAAGTTTTAACATAAATGTCATATAAAAATACAAAAGTATTGCATCAAATATCATTATTTAAAAAAAAAAGCCTCCGAATGTAGTCGGATACCTTAAACGAATTTATTCCTAAATAGGCTCAAATCTATATTCCAGCCAAATATAGGGGAGAGTCGCCAAGTTTGGACCGACCCAGAGCCCAGATTAGACCAGTATATCTTTAATTCTATTAAATATTTGGGCCGTATAATAGGAAATTATGTTGTAACGATGTTAATGGGGTGTATGAAATCATTTTTAAGAAAAAGGCTACGTGGTTACATTTAGAGAACAAGTGTTTAAATTCAGGTACTCTCAATCCATTTAAATCCATGTACTCTCAATCCATATTAGAACTCCGATGGCAAGTGGCACTTTGAAAAAGTTCGCCATTCGATCGTTCGTTATCTTCCATTTTTTCCATTTTATTTATTTTCTTTTAAGGAAACCAGGGACCTTAAAAATTTTCAACTAATCAATTTGAAATTTCGCAAGCATTAATAAGAGCACTATATAAGAGAACGCACAAAATTTAACTGCAATATATTTATTCATTTCTTAGTTACGGGTACAAATGTAATTTTTAATAACTATTAATGGCCTTTATGATAAATGTTTCAGGCACTTCCATGACATTTTATATACTTATAAAAACATATACGGAGAATAATTTTTGGCATTTATATAGAAGTTATTTTGTTATTAAATTGTAAGTATTGTCTTCCATATCAAATATTAGTCATATTTTTTTACAAAATCAATCTTTTCTATATATTATGGCTGATTATTTTGAAATTCCTTTCTGAAACATAAAAATTAATCCCAATTTTTGCTTCGAAAGGGCTAGAGTAACTAATAAAAAAATTATAGTGATTTCGAATAATTTTGGAGCGCCTGGAACATTTATCATAAAGGCCATTCATTGTTTATCAAAAATTACATTTATACCCATAACTCAGACATAAATAAATATATTGCAATGGAATTTTGTGTATTCTATTATATAGTGCTCTTATTAATATCTGCACACTTTCAAACTGATTAGTTCAAAATTTAAGAAAAGGATTTCGAAGGTCCATGGTCGCCTTAATGTATTTTAATTTTTATTAAAGAATAATTTTTGTTGTTTGATTGTATCGTAATTGGTTAGTTTATTTTTACAATATTGTGATGCAATTACTGGATGTTGCTGCGTTGCGCGCAAAAAGTATATTGTTATCACTATTGTTTACTTCTTCTGTATTTTCTTTTTTATAATTAAATATGTTTAAAAAATGAATTACCACTAGTAGTCCTCATAAATTGGTAGTGGAACAAGTAGGAAAAAATAAAGGACACTAAAGCCATCAAATGCTGGACAAAGAAAGGCAAAAACTAATGTTACTCAAAAAATCACTGCGTAGCATTCTGGACAGTCTATGATTTAAGTCCCGAAGGGAAGGGCTTGAACCCCCAAAGCCCCCTGGATCCGCCCTTGATAATATCTGTTGTATGGGATTTTAGGAAGTTTTCGAAGGATTTAAGGTAATAATTAATAATCATTATTTTTCGAAGGAGGAAAACTGTTTATTGCTTTCGGAGATACATTTAAATAGTTTAAATTTATATGCGATAAAATTGTTCGCCTTTCAGTGAAAGAAATGGGTATGGGTGATTTTCTTATTTCTTGTAAACGGCTTGAGAAAGGACAAAATTGAAAGTTATGAAAAGGATGATCATGAAGCGATGATACTTTTAAATAAAAATGCAGCGAAAACATTTGTCTTCTTATACTAAGAGACAGCTCATAACAATCGATATACAAACTTTTTACTGGAGATATCCTGAATGCTACAAAAAGAAAGGAAAAACCCTCTATACGGAAATGGCATTAAAAAATTGAGGCGCCGAGCTTACATTCGCAACCAGTTTGTTGAATTATTGGAGGGAGCGTGTGAATGAACATTTATCTCTGACCCCATTTCTGACATAGCAGCGTCTTTCCAGAAGATCCTTCTAGATCGCTTTGAAGATCTCTACCCAGGTGGAACTGAATGTGACCATGAACTTTATTAGCGGATTTTTTTTTTTTTTTTGCCTACACCGCTATTTATTTTAGACAATCGTATAGCTATGAACTTCGGACCGCACCTGGGGACATAAAAGAAATTGTTTGGTTCGTGTTCTTTTGACCTCATTTCGTTTAACAGGTTAACCAATCTTACACTTTTGTTTTAATAAACGGAAAGTAGCCGAGAGCAATAAGCAGTTCTTCCCTAGTTCAGGACAATAATTTCTGTAGAATATTAAAAAATTTGTAGTAAAACAGAACCTCATAAACTGTGGGTCCTGATCACAAGTGGGTTCACTAGTATAAATTCTGTTGTCGTGAGAATACTTGTTAAGCAAAAGTTTGTCAGATTATTGCATTAATACTAAGAAAAAAATCAGAAAGTCATAATTGTTTGAAATATTTAATTTAAAATTTGCCAATTTCTTTCCACTTTTCATTTATTAAGGTTTCACAAAATATCATTATTCCTTAGTAACATATACCGAGTGTCCCAAAAAGTGAAAGAAGCGTTTTTTCCTTAAATATTGCACCCAGACATACACTTCCAGTTACAAAACTTCATCAAATCGGGTGGGTTGGTTGGCTGGTTGGGGTTTAATGGCGCAAGAGCCATTTTTGGCTAAACTGCGCCAATCAAACAAATCGGATGGGAATTGGCATGAAAACACTTTGGCTTCTGTGGGAATTGATAATAAAAAGTTCAAAAAATTAAATTCTTATACAGGCACCATAGTGCATAAATATGAGTTAGTAAAAAATTTCCCTTACACTCATCTATAAACACACTAAGTTTCACTCTTCTTTATGCAAAACTTACAGAATTATTAAAAGGCAAATTTATCAACTTTGAACATTTCGTTCAAATATTCGCTTGCTATTTCCACGAAAATGCATGTTTTTTTTGTGGACTACAAATAAAGCCGTTGATGAAAGCTGCAAATCATTATTAGCTTTCTGTGAAACGAGGTGAGTCTAAATCAGTTTCTCCTTCATCAATCTCTGGCCCCCTCGTGACAGAATCTTCAATGTTAATTGTGAGTTCAAGCTTATTCATCACATGGTGTAAGTTCAAGAAAAATCCATCCAGACTTTCTGGAGATATTCGGAAAAATGTGCAAATCCAAAAGTGTTCGTATTATTCTGTCACCCACCTGTAGCTAGGAACTCTATAAACAAATTTGATAAAAACATAATTGAAAACTTAAGTTTAAATTTGACTTCTTGAGTAATTTGCACTTGCTAAAAGCAATTTTGTGTGTCCTTTGTGATTGAATAGTTATACCAAATGTCAGAGCACCGTAAGTGCTGAAAAACACGTCAATTCCTATTATGAATGAATATTCCGAATACAATGAATATATATACAATGAATATTCCGAAATTTGTAAAGGCTTGTATGATGCAGGTCTTTAAGTAAACAAAGTTTCATTGTTTCAATTCTATTTTCCTTTATATTTACAATATTCTTTAATATGCAATTACTTTTTATAAGCGGATTCAGTATTATACGAATCGTATAGGAATGATTTCTACATCTTTAAACTCAAAATAATACCAATTGGAAGTTAATAAGAAAACTAAAACTTGTCTATTTTTACTAATTCTCAGGTAGTGAGTAAGATAAATTTGATCTTCTCCGCAATTTTTGCTTCTCGTCCCTGAGCAAACTTTTCAGTTCAAACTTGTTACTTAGATTTGTTTTTACATATTGTTACTAGTTTGAGATGTTTGATATTTGTAAAGAGGGAGTATTGTAATAAATTTTTCACTTACTTTCTGTTGTGGTAGTTTTCAAATTCTCCACACTTGTATGTTTCCAATGACAAAGCACTATTTTTATAGTTTCAGAACTTAGTTATCAGTTTACCGATTCATTTAATTACATTTTGATCCCATACACATGACTCCAACTGACAGTGAATTTGAGAAAAATATTGGTTTAAGATTCCATAATATTTAAAACAATAAATTATAAATAAAAACTAAAAAGTTGGCAATATTTTAAAAAATTCTGCTTTTTAGTACATTCAACCCTTTATCTACCAACGGTACTTAAAAGTACCGCTTTAATCCCGTTTCTATCTTTTCAATATGCCCATCATGTGATTCCATACACATGATTCCAACTGACAGTGAATTTGCGAAAAATATTGGTTTAAGATTCCATAATATTTAAAACAATAAATTATAAATAAAAACTAAAAAGGAGGCAATATTTTTAAAAAATTCTGCTTTTTAGTACATTCAACCCTTTATCTACCAACGGTACTTACAAGTACCGCTTTAATCACGTTTCTATCGTTGCAATATGGCCATTTATCTTCACAGTATTCACGAGAACACGGAGAATGGAGTTCCGATAACAAGCATAAAATGGCAGCTGAAGGCAGAAATAATTTTTTTAAATTATTAATTAAATTAATTAAGTAATTTTAATTAATTAAAAAAGTGCTTTCCTCATTCCCAGGGTTATTCTACATCAAACTTATCTAATGATCAAAAGACAAAATTAAAAAGTCGCTTTTAAGTCAATGTGGTAAATAAAGCGTTAATATAAGTGTGTTTTTAAAATCTGTTTTTATTTTATTTATATTTATTAATAACATCTACTGAAAACGAATAGAACAGCATCAAAGAAAAGCGATTTTGTTTTGACAGAGGAATCGGTTTAATACAACTCTGATTAAATATTACAAACAAATAACTTCAAAATATTCAGTTTATTGTGGCTCCCAATAAAGCACGTGAATCATTTTTACTTAAATCTAATGAAATATGAATAAAAGATAGCAAGTAAGTTAAAGAATGTAAACATTTTAGATAGTTTTTTCTTGCATGTGTCATCTTGCACTCTGAAATAGGGATAAATTATAAACTAGAATAATAAAAATTTTATTTCTGTTGTGATAGCAATAGCCCGTATTGAAAGTTATATTATTTAAATGCATGTATACGACTGAATAAATTGCAATGAAATATTGCGTACCTTGTTCTACCGTTTAAAATCAGATAATTCGAAATGTCTTCTACTTATTGCAAAAATGGAGTCACCCCGAAATTAGCATAAAATTATAAAATCTGTGAATGCTGCTTTTCCTTTAAGACAGTTTTATGCAAAGAAAGCTATCTTCATTTGTTTTGAATGAAAGTGGCTAAAGGGTAATATTTTTCTTTTCTTTATTACTCTTCGGGGGCTGGTAACCTAGGTATCTTATTATTCTGTACATAAAAACTTTAAGCTGAGGTAGAAATTAATTATATACCAAATTATTTATTACAAGGAAAGGGAATATGTCATATGCATTTAATAAAACGGATATGAATAGTAAGATGTTCGAATAAAACAATTTTTGCATTAGTTTGTGAACATAATAATTATTAATTAGAAGAATTAAAAAAGTATGAATGTTTTAAACTTTTTTTTAACAATTTTTAGTGAAGTTCTTTTTCTTTTGTTAAATTTAGAGATAAATTAAAAATTTATTTTAGAATTTCGCTTTATATCCTAATAGATTAAATAGCTTTTATTCTTAAAAACAACTCTTATTTTCATTAACAATTAAACATTTCTTATTCTTAAAAACAAATCCTTTTATGATCAAATCAAAATATTCCAGAAATATAAGAAAAATTAAAACTAGGGTAAGTATCCATATTTTCCCCTAATATTTTTCATTGTTGTGCTTAACTTCAAACCGTTTCCATATTTTTTATAAGTATTTACTTGATTGTTTTCATCCATTGTGAAAAAATGTGGTAGTGGATTGTTTATTTATTTCCAGGTATACTATATCGTAGGATAGTACAGCCAATTCGGATGCATTTAATTTTTCTTCTATAGAAGTCGCTGCAAAGCCACGATACATTTTTTACATTTTTTTTTTTAATTTAGAACGTCCAAGTAGTTGGGAGGGGAAAGAAACGAAGAAAATAAGATATTTCAAATATAGGGGGAATGCTGGGACATGATACACTTTTTTGCCAAAGGAAACAATTAGAACTAATATACTATATTTGTACATTTGTTAACCTATTACAGGATTTCAGTCGAATTTTGGGTCATTGATGACATAATAAAATACTTATTACACTTTTTCCTAAAAATGGATTTGTATCAATCTGCCCCATACCAGGGGTACATTCATACACACGGAAATATCAAAAATAATGATGATTAATAGGTGCGAGATTAAAACAAAATTTGTTTCATCAATAAACTTTGAATTCCAAATCAAAATTTCAAAGTTTAACAAATTAATTTTAATAAAATAATTAATTAATTAGTAATTTTAATTAATTTTACTCAAAATTCAACATTTTTAATGAGACTGGAAAAATCAAAGAATGATGCATCATAAAATGATTTATCTCAACGAATAATAAAGGGGAATGTGTGTGTGGGTATGAAAATATTTTGGAGGGAAGGAATACGTACCTCGAAGGCGTTTTTGAAAATTTTAATTAATTAAAAATTAAGGAAAATTTTCGCTTTCTTCCTTGATAACTTACGAATATAATATAGCAGAAAAATAATTTTCACACCATCTGAAAATGCAAAAAATTATCTTTTCGATTAGATTAATTAAGTTGCAGTAAAGTTTTTCTCCAATTTTAAAAATTATTTTTAAAAATTTAAACTTAATTTACAACAATACTTTTCATTTTTTCAAGGAAATTCAAACCATTTTCATAGTTTAAACAAATACTTAACTAAGTGTTTCTCTTAAATAGTTCAATTTTACGTTTTTCCAATTTCTGAAGACGATTTTGCAAAATAGTTGTTGCTGAAGCACTTTGATACACACAGAAAGACGTGTATCAATGTACCCCGGAGTCAATTGTATCAATCTGCCCCAAGAGCCTTTTTTACTTAAAACAAGTGGTTAATTAAAAAAAATGCTCCAAAACCTCAAAACTTAATATAGTTCAGAAAAAGAAATGTTTTTTCTTACCTTTGGAGTAGATTCTCCGGCATGAAAACGTAAATAGTTAAAGAAATCACACAACACATACTTAGAGTAAAATTTACTTAGACGAGAAGATTAGCGGTCCGATTTATTTGTAAATTAACTTTTGACTCAGCATGTCCGAAATATATACCCTGTTCTAAAGGTTACAGTGGCATATATGTGAGTTGATATGAACGTGTTGAGCCATTCCAATCATAAAAATTTATGGAATGTATCAATGTTCCCGCGTATCAATCTATCCCAACTCCCCATCTGAAAATGAAGTAGATTGGGAAAAAGACTAAATATAGAATATAATATGGAATTTTACAGACATAACATTTAAAAATGATTAGCCCAAATCCAAATTCTTAAGCAGGTTAGTCATGCAGATGCGTGGTGGAAAAGTCTTCCAAATTGGTGAATGGAATTGTACCTATGACCTTTGGAAAGCATCCGCGTACTTTGAAGTTCACGCCGTTAGGCCCTAATTATGACAGTGTTATTTAATTATTTAATCTCCTACTTTTGGCTCTCTCGTCTGATAAAAATTTTAACAGTAGTTCTTCATTTTTCAAAGAATACTTGCTTTTTGACGATGAAGTTATAAGAAGACTTAAATTAAAGACAACACCACGGTGGCCTAGGGATAAGGTGTCGGCCTTGGAGCCGAAGTGTTTCCAGGCTCAAAACCCGATTCCACTGAAGATCCGTCGTGTATTGGGCCTGTTACGCGTTATATCATACGTAGGGGTCAAACTTCCTTCATCTGGTGTCGTGCGGAAGTTTGGAGAGCGGGTGCCAGCTCAGATGTCGTCCTCGTCATCTGACCGCGGTTTAAAATTACGGGGTCCATCCCAAAATACCCATCGAGTTGCTTCAAAATGGGACGTTAATATAACTAAACTTAAACTATTGATATTGGATTTCGAACAGCTTAAAATTACGTAATATATATATATATATATATATATATTACTATTAATCCAAAATTTCATAAAAATCCTATTTCTTATCGTTTTATCACTTGTGGAACTTCTTCATACATGAAGCAACCTGGTTACATTTTCTTCAATCTGTTAAAAAAATTACTGAATGTCATTTGTTCAGAAGGTTTCACTTGGATTATTAACAATAATAAACCGGTTATTGATTTCATTCACAATAATAAGAACAGCATTTCTTCTATTGAGACTTTTGACTTCAAAGATCTTTTTACAAGCATTCCTCTAGCCACTCTTCGAGAGGTGCTTAACTCTTACTTTTTTTATTTCAAAAATATTCTCAATATTTCTTTTGAGTATTGGGATAAATTATGTAATTTTTACATATTTAATAATTTTATTTACAATGGGGAAAGTATTTTTCTCCAATCACATGGCATTCCTCAAGAATCTTCATTTTCTTCTATTACAGCTAACCTCTTCCTTCATTATTTTGAGAAGAATTATTTACTTCTTCATCCTCAGGCTTTCAGATTCGTAGATGATCTTATTGTTTTTAATCATGGATCATTTAATATTACGTGGCAAAATATTTATCCTTCAGCCTTGCTTCTTAAACAAACAAACTGTAATCAGTTTGAAGCGGATTTTTTAGATCTGGATATTAAACTTGTTGATAATAACTTTTGTATCGATATTTTTGACAAAAGAATGGATTTTAATTTTTGTGTCAACCGACTTTCATATTGGTCTTCTAATATTTCTATTAAGATTTTTAGAAACACTATTCTCTCTCAATTTTCTCGCATTAGATCTATTTGTTCGAACAAATTTCAAAATCTAGACAATTAAAGCTTTTGTATGATCAACTTTTAAATAATGGTATTCCCGAAAACTTTGTGCGACGATATCTCAAGCAGTGATTACGGAGCTACTGACAAAGCCTCTTTCTCCTTATCTTTCTCTTTCCTCTGTTTGGCAACGGCGATAACTGGTTTGGCGTTCATTCTCCTCGTGGTCGCGGTAGCGTTTTCCTGGCCATGGTAAGCATATTTCGCTTTATTTTATTATTTTTTAGGTTACGGCTGTTTTTTTATTTTATTCTAGGTCTTTTGTATTCGGATTCTTTGTATTTGTATTCGGATTCTTTGTATTTGTATTCGGATTCTTTGTATTTGTATTCGGATTCTTTGTATTTGTATTCGGAGTCTTTGTATTTGTATTCGGATTTTTTGTATTTGATTCTTTTTAAATCTTCTTAAATGTATTTATATTTTTTATTCAAGAATTCTTCCATTTTCATTTGTTTTGTGCTTTTAGAGGGGATGACGGCAATATTTAACGGATTTCGTTTGTTGTCAGCAGAAAAAAGCACAAATTAGTATCATGAGCGAGCTTCTCGTCCTGACGAGCGGCTCGCTATGATATTTTTCATTTTTTTGGTTTTTTCTGGTTTTTGTCTATTTTTGCCATTTTGTCTCTTTTTACTGTTTTTGAGTTTTTATCGTGTGTTTATAAGTTTGTTTTGATATATATATATATTGGATAGCGTTATTTTCAGGTACTGTACCTACGAATGATATGTTATTTGTAAATACTGTGACAACGGATAAAACATTATTTAGAGGTATTTTCCATTCTATTACCTTGTCTACTTGTGAGCCCTAAATGGCAGTTCATTATTTTAATGTTTTCAGAGCTTAGTCATCTGTTAATCGATTAATTATAATAAACTTAATCCATACTAATGGCGCCACTTTGTAGTGAAATTGAGAGAAAAATCATTATAATTTTTTTTTACTCTTTAGTCTTTAATATATAATTCATTTTGTTTACAATAATGAATTATAAATTGAAGTCGAAAAAGTAGAAAATAATTAAAATAAAAAAATCTGCTATTTAGTACACTAATAAAAGTGTGTGTTTTAAAAACTGATTTTATTCTTTTTAATTTAGAACACTTTTAAGTATCAGAAAGGTAATTAGAATAGAGTTTGTCTGATAACAAACAAAGTTTGGAATAAGGAGAAGAATTAAAACTGAATTTCACAGAAATTACTTTTGAAAGAAATTATCTGAAATATAAATTCTGCAAAGGTTGGTCACACTGTTGCGAGGAGGGAAAATATTCGACGCGATTCGAGCCCATGTCCTTCTGGATGGCAAACCAGTGCTGTAACAACTATACCGCACAGATTTCTCTTGGAGGTCATACAGGAATAATTAGTTACATATTTTTAGCTCTGTGATTTGTTAAAACTTTTAAATGGCAATTCTGATTTTTTTTCCATGAAAATTTACATTTTTCCAGTGTTACTATTAGAAGATTTAAACTATAGACTTAGGATGTCCGTTAACTGCATGAAGTTCTTTAAAATTCTTTGATGAGGAATAAGACATATTTTAAGGTATGAGCTCATACGAACTATAAATTTGAATTCTGATTAAATATCTGAGGTGCAATTTCATCACTAAACGCTTCAATAAATACATTGTCTACAGAAAATTAAATCAGATTCATGGGAAACCAGCATCCAAAACTAGATAGCGGTAATCAAAAGCATCGCGTAGTTCCATCGAAATATTGAAAAATTTCAAACAATAACATTAAATTCCATAATCGCAAGCATAGAAAGAACAATTTTACAGAAAAAGAAGGGAAAATATACCTTAAAAAAGTCCTACAAAAAGAATATTGAATTTTACAGTACTTGTAAATAACATTTTATTCGTAGGTACAATACCTGCAAATAACGTTTTATCCGTAGGTACAGTACCTGCAACTAATCTTCCTTCCTTTTTTTGAAGCTTAAGGAACTTCCTTTTTTCTAGCCAGGATAGAAAATTTTATTTTAATCGATAATTTGTCCGAAAGTTCAGTTTAATTGTTGAAAGGTTACGCAAATATTAATAATAGGGGAGAGACGCCGAAATTGGACCACCTAGATATTTTTAATGCATTGTTATAGAGAAGTAATTTTAATGAAAAATAAGTATAAGAATTTTTTGTAGTTCATTTACCTTCAGAAAAGTGTAATTAACTTTTTATGAAATATACTTTAAATTAGGAAAAAAAGCAGCTAAAAAAAAGTTGCCATCGGTCCATTCAAGGAAACCGGTTGCCTAGATTGGACCACCAATTTCTTTACACTCAATAAAAGCAAAAATATTTTTTATTTCTCAAATTCACACCAGCACACAATGCAACTCAATTTAGAGCAGCGTAAGGACTATGTCTTTTTTTAAAATGGATTGCTTAAATCTAAAAATTTGTTCTCTAAATGTATCCATGTAGCATTTCCTCCCAAAAATTATATCATACACCTTATTTATATCTTTACAACACAATCTGCCTATTTTACAACCAAATATTTAATAGAATTTAAGTTATGATACCGCTCCTGTCTAGTCTCTTCCATTTATCTTAAATAAATTTTAATCTCCAAACCAGATTAAATGCCGCTTCTAAAGTGTCTACATAATTAAAAAACATCTCATGTTTCCAACGAAAAATTGGAAAATCTCGCAAAGTAGCACTTGGAATTATCTTTTAATAATCTCGCAAATGATCTCAAGTACAAAAATAATATTTCGAAATTCATACCGAAGTTCATGTTGATTTAAAAACCTGCAAATAAAGTTTTAATTTGAAGGTACAGTGTACCTATAAATACCACTTTATCCATAGCTAAAGTACTTCAAATAATCATTTCAATTTTTTAAATGCCTTTCTCTTTTCAGATTTTTTAATTGGCATTTATAACTGCTAGTTGAAATATGTCCGCCATTTAATTAATGACCATGGATCCCCCATCCCTGCAATTTCATTCAAGAACGAAATTGGCACAAGAGTTCTGCCAAGAAGTGAGGAGACTTTTACAAGAATGCGATGGAGATTGGTTGGAGGATGCAGATAATTTCGAAGAGATGTGTGAGTTACTAAATAGCATCTATAAGAGTAAGGGTGTGCCGTACCTTCTACGAGAAGACTTGAATACGGCGGTGAGATGTACAATAACAGAATATACGAATTGGATGAAAAAACATTCAGAAATCTTTAGTAGAGAATTAACAAACTTCTATTATGTGAGACCTAATATTTTATTCCATTTCCTAATATTTAGAGTGGACGGAACTATTGATGAGTATGAAACAGCAAAAAAAATCGTAGCCAGCAATGAAATAGTTGCTGAAAAAAGATTTTTAATGGCTTGTATTTACTGTTTACGACAAGACATTTATAGTATTTGGTCAACACTCAGCGACAGACAAAAGGAATCTATTCGTCTAGAAGCAAGATGTAATCCGGTGATTAAACATTGGTATCGCTGTGTCAAATACAATTCTCATGACATTGTAGTGATGCCATTTACAACCGATTTTCGTAGGATACTAATCTGGGCATACTCCAATAACTCAACTGCCCTCAATTTTTTTTTTCAAAAATTGACGCCAGCAGATCAAGATGCGTGTCTGAGGTTAATTTCAGAAAGGTATATAATGGAACCCCCAATCCTATATTTTGAACCCTTTATAAATAATAGAAATGGTCTAAGGACGCAAATGCTTGGAAAAGACCTTAGATTCACTCTTCGGTGTTACCTAAAATGGCCACACCAAGGAAAAATATACCATCTTACAGAAGATATATTTCAAAATATTTCAGCTCGAGACTTTTACAAAGTCGTGGATGTGATTAATGAAGAGAAATTGCTCGGAAAATGGAATGATTTTAACTATAAAAACCTGATCATTCACTTTTGGAACAAAACGTCTCCATCTGTAAAGATGGAGATCATAAAAAGTGGGAGGTATCGTGGGCTCGATCTCGGTTTCTTCACTACTGACGGATTAAACGAGAGGAAAGTCATAATTAAAATATATGACCAATTCGCATACGCTCCTATGGATCATCATTATGAACCACACACACCAACTTATTCAAATGATTTATCATTTACCGAGTTGCTTGTACTCTGCTTTCTGGCTTTGGTTCTACCTCTTTACATTTATTCGAAATTCTAACGTGAAATATTCCGAAACATATTGCTTCTATAACATTATAAAATTAACTTTCCCCACGAATTATTCTATCTATTTGATTCTTCTTCTAATTTTGGTTTGGTTTTCAGGTATAACATGCGTCGATGACGATACACAGACAGGAGAGATTTTCGATGGTATTTCAATTTTCAAAGACTGTATTTCAGCTTCATGAAATACTTATGATCGGGGAGAGATAAACCGACTGGTTGCTAAACTAGTATATATTTTTACAATAGTATAAATATATTGATCCAATTTTGGAGTGAGCACTCTTAAAATATTTATCCGTACGAAAATAAACCAAATATTAGCACTTATTTCATTTAAGCTACATATTGGTTAAAATTAAATTCTTCTTATCTCTGAAGAGTTCTAAGAAACTCAATTTAAATTCAATCAATTTATTCTACAAATGAAGTTATCTAAAGTGTTAGAAAGCCTCATTCGAGACACTCAATGGGCATAATATTTCTAGTTTTGTAGTTATTAAATAATACAGATATTTGAATATTGCTTTCATCATCATACGTACTATCCTTCATAATCATGATTTGTTTAATCAGAATAATGAATTTTTGTATATATTAAATATTTTATTTAACCTGAAATATTCATAAAAACTGTTTTCTACTTATTTTGTTATTTGTAGTTTGAATAATGTAGTTATTTTTGTATATTTATTTTGTATTTTATTATATTTTATTATTTAGCATTTTTTTTTGTTTATTATTGTTCTGAGATGGCATGATACGTTTTTAAATAACCCTTGAAGTGTTTTTCTTAGTATTGTTTCGTGTATAATTGCTTTAAGGTGGCAGGATACATTTTTAAATACCCCTTGCAGTGTCCGTTAACACCACAAAAAAATTTGCGGAACTGATACATAAAGTTACATTTTGAGATATTTATATTTTTAGGAGTGAAGAAGTGGTAAGATTGTAACCATAACAATGTATAATCAATTGCTTCTGAAGTTTTTGCTTGATTATCGCAAATCTGTTGGTTTTATAATCTCAGAATAATCTAACAGTCATTTTTGGCAATGGAATTAAATGGATTTCAAAAAAAAAATGTTTATATTCTTCTACTATTCGATGTGACTTTACATATTATTAAAACATTAAAAATGTAAGATGAATTATAATCTTGCAGATATTTTCTGAAACAATCAGCTAATGTATATATTTTGGTATGTTGAATGTCGTCTTTTAGCAAATACTTGATATTATTTCAAACTACTGTCTAAAAGTCTTGGAACTAAACTTGCTGTCATATAAAAGCAAATGAACTTTCAAACGCTCCATCAGTAATATTGCTTGAACTGCATACAAAATTTGTGATTATGAGCGATTTAGTAATAAATGTTGTCATTAATTTTGCACTCATTTATATTGCCCATTCCAAACACGTTAGTAATGTGGTTGCATTATTTCTGTACCTGGAATTTGTGGGGATTTCTCGTTCATCAGAATCTTTTTATGGATATTAAATAAAAGCTGATTTTTTAAATTGATATGCTTGTTTAAAAATAAGAGTTAAAACTATATTTTTCCCAACCCTTTCTTCACTAGCTTTGATATTAGTCAAGAGTTTTGACTCATAATTAAAATTTCACCTGAAAAGTGTATTCTGAACCTCTGAGGATAGGTAGTTAACGAGCATGAATGAAATGAATCAACGCAAAATTGGAGAGCAGTGAATTTTGGTGGTTTTATTTAAATAAAACATGCTCAATTATTGGGGGTTTGTTATTTTGTAAAACACAAAATTTCAGAATGGATATAGGAAGAAAATTTATCAGCAGTTTATGAGATTTAAAAATTAAATAACTTTATACATCTTGTTTAAATTTACGAGTCGGGTTTTTTTTAATTAAATACCGTTCTGAAATTCGGCCGCTGCAGCTGCCGTTCAAATTCTCAGTCTTTCACCTTTCTTGGTAGGAAATCATACTGCAAATGTTTCACAGACACAAAATAATAACACACAAAAATCTTATCCTTATAATTGAAGACCAAGAAATGTATTTGGATTTGTTAAGTATAATTAGTGTTAGTTAAAATGTTATCAAGTGACTTATTCTTTGTTTATGTTTGAGAGTGCATTTCAGATGTTATTTTTTTCACCTTTATTATTTTCATGTAATGCTGTTTAATTTTGCATTTTACATCAGAGAATTAGTGCTTTTTTTTCTACACATTTTATTGTTTCTTCACAAATTGAAAATCAGATTGTCTTTTGTATGATGGATTTTTTCACCTCTGACTGTGTTTGTAAACAGACTTATTGTGATCACGTGACAATCTGTTTACAAATAAACCCAATGTTTAATTGTGTCTGTCGTCCAATAAGTTTAACATTTCTACAGCTTTGGCAATGATCTTTTATCCTTCTACTTGTATTTAGAAATTATTATGTAAATATTTTCCTCTATATTAAATTTTGCGCTGCGTATTTAATCTTCTACTTTGTATTTGAATTTCTTATATTTATTTCTGTTGGTGCCTGAGCACTTATGGAATTGACCTATCAATATTTCAGTGTTGCAAATGTAATTTGTAACATTATTGTTGTTTCTTATTTTCATGGACTTTATGGGTTATTTTGTGTTTCTGCCCTCTTCTATCCCATGTTACTCTGTCATATTAATGTATGATGATGTACTCTATTAACCTATGTGAGTTTTGTTAAGTGGTGTGATGTTCTAAAATTTTTTCCCGACTTTTAAATGCACTGTACTGTTTTAACACTTAATAGTTCAATTTTACATTCTGTTTTATTTCTATAAGTTATTGGTCAGTGAAGAATGCATGCTTTACTTTTCTGATTACTTATTTTGAGTTTCTTGCTTGTGTACTACTTATGTTACTGCGGGTCGGTTTTTTTTTTAACATTTTGGTGCACTCCTTGATACCCCTCATTAATTTTTCTTTAAATATTATTTAAATTGTGATGTTTTTGGGCATATATTTTGGTATAATATCCCTTTTCAAATTTTTTAAAATTAAGATTAAATTAATAATTTCAACATAAACAAATTGTAACACTTTTTTAATATTGAAAGACTTCCACCTTTGACAAATTCACTTTTCACAGGGCATAGATGTGTTAGTTATAATGTGTCTAGGGATATTGCAATTTTGTGGTACCCATGTAGTAGTTTAATTATTTGCTTCCATGTGAATGTTTCGATAATTTCTGTCAAACTTCTGAGTCTTGCATATAGATGTAAGAATATATTAGTACAACACTTAGCAGGTTCCGTATTTGTATTAGATATTTCTGTGAACTGCTTCACAGATATATGTGTGTAATTGGGATAAATGACATTTCATGATAGCATAGTGTAGCTTTTGCCTGATATTCTAGTTTCTCACTGTTCGCAGCTGAGATGAAAATTTCTCTGATCTACAGAGATGATCTTACTTCAGGTTTTGTTTAGTAATGTTTGTAGTGGTGATTTATATGCTCTATGCTTTTCTTTGTTTTGTTTATCTGTGTTGGACAAGGCAAAATTTTGTTTCTCTGTAACATTTCGGATGTTAACGTCTCTTTATTTGAAACAGTATACAATTGCTGCTATACACACAACACGACTTACATTTTCATGTTTAATTCGTATACTTTTATGTTCTTCGTATCACCTTATACGACATACTATGTATAAGGATATTATTTTTCTTAGTATTTTGAATCAGTGTGGGGCTGGAGACTGTATGTTGGTAGATAACAAATTTGTCCCCCATTACTTTTCGTGCACAACTTGTTGCATATTTACGAGTTAGGTGTGTCTTTTTAAATTATTTTTGATGTAACTAAGTGTTTTATATTTCAACGTTGTTTTTCTTTAAAAGAATGTTTCTATTAAGCTTCACTTTAAGAATTGCCTTTCTATATGGGGTGAACGTGGCTTTTATCAATCGCCTCTTTGACTTATTTTGACATACCATTATACTATTTCATGTGTATTTACACTCTTTGATGTGTTTCAGTTTTATTATGTGTTTTCATTTTAGGTGGTTATCAAATGCATATTTTTTTATATATGTCTAGATTTGAGTCAATTTTTGTTTTATGTGCTTTCTGTCAACATGCTACTTTTAGTGTTTACACATACATTGTTCTATTAAGAATTTTTTTTTATTTTCAATAAAAAATTTTTACGGGTACAGGAAGGATATTGTCAAGTTGAAATGACAAAGTTCTTTTTGTAATTGTTCACTAAGATACAAATTTTATGAACAGATTCAAATTTCAACAATTTCTACTTTTTATAAGTAATAATTTTCTGTGTTTAATTTTAAAAAAAAATAATCCACATTTATTTTAATCCTAATCATTAATAATTTTATGTGTTTAATTTAAAATATTTAATCCACATTTATTGTAATCCTAAATGTTAATAATTTTCTGAATTTAATTTAAAAAACTTCCATTCCATGTGTAACTATATTATTAACATTGTTTGTTATTTTGAAAACCATAATGCGAGAGCGAAAACAGATTCACAGCTGCTTTTTCTCTCTTTTCGTGCACGTGTTTCGAAAGCCAATTCTCTGGTTGTCATTCCGGAGAGGAAATGGGTGCAATTCTTTGCTGACCCCTGACCTGTTTTTGAGACTCGAACCTCCTTAGAACTGCGGTTTCTCTTGGTCAGGAGGAAGTGTTTGTCCACTATTTTCTTGACCACCTGACATGACAAGCTCCTATTTCCACTCTACGATGACAGCTTGACGCAGTAACTTTTTAAAGTTGAGCTCTTTTCCCAATTAGAGGAAAATTCTTGGATTGGCTGGAGATAACGCAGAACCTCATTCCAGTTGGTCTTCGCAGGAATATCAGTGAAGGGTACTGTCTTAGTACTCAATTCTTGTTTTATTTTTTTCCAGGAGATAAACAGTCGATTGTGATGTGTGGGTGCTTGCTTTGTTCTTCTGATTGATATCATTGTGAGTAAACAGATGATATTTCACATTTGAAGATTGGGGTTAAACTATGTTTCTGTTAGTATGTGGAGTTGATCCTAACATTTTTTCTACTCCCTTTACTTTAATATTGTTAATACTAAATTCATCTTTTATTCTTTCAATCATTTAAATAGACCAAAGATTCGTCTATTTTTGCAAAATTTTACAATTTTTCTCCTGATAAATGCTTTTCATAAATAATTCTGCAGCGTGTTCTGCGTCCAGCGATATGACGTGGAGAAAGACGATAGTCGTTATATTTTTTTGGCCTTTTTCAGATTCAGATTAGTGTTAGTAATTTTTATTACAGTTGATACTGAGCGTTTTAATGATTTTTCAACAAACCTTTTACTTGGAGGATTCTCTCTTGAAATTAAAGATCTCATCTTTACAATATTCAAAGAACTGCATTTTTTCATTGGATACGTATTTGGAATAATTTTTTCACGTTGAGCCAGACTTTCGCGATTTTTCCTTTCTTATTAACATTACTACGTATCGTAGATTTAGATACCGAAAAACCATAGCTATCACAGCGTCTTTGAATAACTTAATGAGAATAACTCTATTGGAAAGAGAGAAAAACGCAGCATTCCAACCATCGCTTCTTTAAAAGCCCCATTTTGCATATAGACAACTACATTTTTATTCTATCTATTTCTGCAATTGTTAATACAAGATTTCAGTCCACTTTTGGTCATAAGTGAGATAATAAAATATTTGTCACACATTTTCCCCCAAAATGGATTTGTATCAATCTGCCCCATACTAGGAGTACATTGATACACGCCTGGGGCACATTGATTCTTTCACAGAAATATCGAAAATAATGATCAAATAATGTGGGATCAAAACAAAATTGGTTTATTCAATAAGTTTTGTATTCCAAATCAAGGTTCAAAAGTTTAGCAAAGTAAACTTTAGTTTAATTGTTTTATTCTTTTAAGTTTAGGCCGATAAATATCAAAGTAAAAGTAACAAACATTTTTAAAAATCAAAATTCAACCATCTCAATGAAACTGGAAAAATGAAACAATGTCTAGAAAATTATTTATCTCAACAAATAATAAAGGAGAACGTGTATGCGTGTAAAAGTACTTTGGAAGGAGGGAATGTGTACCTCGAAGCGGGTTTTTTTTCAAATTTTAATTAATGAAAAAATTTAAAAAAATTCACCCGTTCATCCTTGATAAGTTACGAAAATATAGCAAAAAAATAATTTTCACACCATCTGAAAACGCAAAAAATTATCTTTTCGATTAGATTAATTAAGTTGTCGTAGTTTTTTCTCCAATTTTAATAAATTATTTTTAAAAACTTTTAACTTAATTTATAACAATACTTTTTATTTCTGCAATGAAATTCAAACAGTTTTCGTTGTTTAAAAAAATACTTAATTGTGTTTCTCTTAAATATTTTATTTTTATGAAATATTTAGAGCGTTATTAATTTAATTAGAGTGTTTCTCTTAAATATTTCATTTTTATGAAATATTTAGAGTGTTATTAATTTAATTAGAGTGTTTCTCTTAAATATTTAATTTTTATGTTTTTTTTCCATTTCTGAAGACGATTTTTAAAAGTAGTTGCTTTAAAAGCGCGTTGATACACACATATAAAGCGTATCAATCTGCCTCAAGAGATTTTTTTACTTAAAACAAGTGGTCACGCAAAATCAACGCTAAACAACCTCAAAACTTTATGTAGTTCAGAAAAATAAATGTTTTTCTTCTTTCTCTTTGGAGTAGATTCCCCGGCAGGAAAACGCAATTAGTTAAAGAAATCTCACAACACATACATAATGTAAAATTTACTTAAACGAGAAGATTAGTGGCGATTCATTTGTAAATTAACTTTTGACTGAAAATGGCCAAAAAATATACCCTGTGAGAAGGGTTACAGTGGCATATATATGAGAGGATGTGAACATCTTGACCCATTCCAGTTATAAAAATTTATGGGCTGTATCAATCTACCCAAACTCCCCCTATATATATATATATATATATATATATATATATATTATATATATATATATATAAAGTTCTAAAAAAAAACTTAGCAACATTGCACATATAATTTCACACGGATTATTAAAATCCATCCAGGTTAAGATAATATTGTCAGAGTCGTGACACTTAAAGATAAAACTGGAATTTGTAAAAGGCTAATGACAAAGGTTGAACTTTTATCTTTTGTTAATGAGAAACTTTCAGCTACTTAATTCTTGTATTTGTGTTTAATTATCAAGTTTTGAATATTACAGTATTATTTTCAAATGTTGTGTTTGTAATTTAATTTTGTGTTACTGCATTATATTTCATAGTTTGTGTTTATGAGTGTAAATTTAATATTGAATGTTTGTAACATTCAAGGCTCGGCGGTATATTGACGCCAGTAGCGCCATCTGTGAAAAATTGTAATTCTTTTAGTGTTCGGTGAGAAGCCACCGAGTGTGGTGTAACAATATCAGCTTTCAGAATGAGAAAATAAAAACAGTGATTACAGTCTATATGTGTAGTGTTTAGTCATTTATGAGAAACTAAGCAATAAACGGGCCCATGAGCAAATTGAAATTTGTTAAGCTTGAGTCTTGGAATAGTTATCATCGAAATGCAATTTAAGTTAAATATTTAATTTATAAGTATACATGGGTATTCAGGATATTGAACCTTCGTCAATTTCAATTTTAATGTTCGAAGATTCAAGTTTAAAAAATATCAATTTGTGCAAGTACCTTCATTTACTTTCTTATAGAGAACAAAAGCAATTCAGCTCTTGCAAAGCCGATATCTTTCTGAATACTAATTTTATTGAACTTGAATTTTTATATAAATTTCCTTATAATATCTGGCTATGAAATTGTGAAAGAAAAATTACTCTACACTTCGCCCATGTGCAGTAAAAAATGATCAACTACAAATACTCATATTTCTTGTAATATTTAAAGTATTTAATTGAAATTCTAAGAGAGTGCCTCTTTTACATATTGTCAAGTATTCTGTAAGTTTCGTACAATTTGTTTGAAAATTCTGCATGTCATAAGCAGAAAACAAGCGGAAAAATTTGGGACGATTTAAAGAAACGATTTCGAATAGAGTCTTGATTTCTGAATGTCTGCATCACCCACAGTCATTCTATTAACAAGATTAAACATCATTTACAGAGATCGAGTTCAATTTGAGGCTCTGCGTCTCAGAAGCAGAAAACATACGGGGAAATTTGGGATTAGTTTAGTTAAATAAAACGTAATGGGACATTAACATATTTTAAAGAAGCACGAAGGCTATTTTAGGATGGACATTATCATTTTGAACAGCGGTCAGAAGAAAAGGACGATACCCAAGCTGACACCCCCTCTTCGAACTTCGGCACAACAGCAACACGACTACGTTTGGCCCCTACGTATGATTAAACGTGGATTAAATACATGGAGGATCTCCAGCGGAATCGGATTTCGAACCCGGAATTATATTTTAAACCCGATTTTAGCGATTGGGGAAAAAATACACAGAGCGGCAATAACATGGACAATTCCCAAACACAGGTGGGGAGAAATGCACTCGCCGTTGTTTACGTCGTAGAATGGTGAAGAAACAGAATAGGCAATATTAACGCTTTTTTTCAACCGATTGAAACCAAAATTGGACAAAGATCTATAAATAAGGTAAGAAGACCACATATCTATATTTATTCATCTAAGCCATAGAATTTAGGAGTTATGTTCACAAGTATGCGATTATACAGACCGACAGAGACACAACCCTTTGAAGGATTTGTTCGAAAATTTGATACGGAACTTAATTCCTGATGATAAATAGCTAGGTAGATAAAATTTTGTAACGGTTTTAAGTTTTTGAAGTATTGTGCTCACATGAACACGGACAGACTTCCCGGGGACAGAATTTGTCCAACATTTTATAGATACCTGCAAATTATGTGTAAAGATCACATACCAAATTTCATCCCTCTAGCTCTAATAGCTTTCGAGTTGTCGTGTTCACAGACAGACATCATTCCAAAATTATGTTTTTCGAACTCGGGGAGGTCTAAAACGTGGAGATTCATCAAAATCTCGAATTCGAATTTTTTGTCGATTACAATACTTTCTCTTTGCATCTTTCGTATACGAGAAAGTAAAAACCATATAAATCCGATAGAATTTCTTCTACATAGGAATCCGATATGTTTTTTGTAACTACATAATAGAATACTTTTCATTGAACAATTTTCTTCAAATTCAGCCAAATTTCGTCTCAATGTTTAATTCATTATGAGCGGACTATCTTGGCCAGAACTCTCCAGCCAGTTCCGATATGCGGCGGGTTTAAACATTTGGGGTTTTGAAAAGAAAACCTTTATATCTTCCCGAATATTCTTGCTACTTACAAAAATGCATTTAAATATTGTGCACGTCAAACAAAACCATTGAAGGAAGTTTCAACTCCTTGTCGGCATTCTGTGAAATGGGACGAGTCGAAATCCCTTATCGTCTTTATGACATTCTGGTCGTCAACCTAATTTCCCTCGTGACCGAATCTTCACTGTAAAATGCGAGTTCCGACTATTGTATGTCATGCGATTTTTCGCAACTGATTGCAAATCTTAGTACCCATATTTAACTCCAAATTTTTCGCTTCTTAAGAATTGTGCTTAACGTTTGGACACCAATGTATGTTCTTATCGCTTCGTTCTGGGAAACTAAAACATTTATAACGCCTGCCCGCGGTTGTGATAAAATTAAATGTACTTAGCTGTGTCTCTAGTTTTAAATGGACGGAAAAAGTTCTGTTTATTAATTCAGAGTTTATTTAAATGACATCTCACTGATCAGTATGTTTGCTTATGGTTGAAAAATGAAAAAAATTTTCAGCCGAATTCATCTAAGTAAAATCGGCAATATATGGGATGGATTTGTTTAAAGCAAAATATACTTTGAGATTTTAACCTTTTGCACTGAAATGTCATTCTACTTACGTCCGATGTTATTTACTTCCGAAGTGAGAATGGCGTGTTACGCACTTCGTCTGATTTTAGTACCGGAAATAAGCAAGATTAAAAAGGCAACCATGGGTGAAGCTGCCCTGCCTGCCGAAGCACTCGGGTCAGTTGAACGGTCGCCATCGGCCACGGAAAGGCACCTCCCGAAGGAGGTACGTCTCGTCATGGGAGTGGAGGAAAGAATGGTTTAATTTAATTCAGTTACATTAACGTCCCGTTTTAAAGCAACGTGCGGGCTTTTTTAGTACAGATATCGTAATTTTGAGCCGAGATCAGACGAAGAGTAAGACACTTGAGATGGCAACCCCTCTATCCAATCTTCCCAACCACCAGTGGGAGGACGTTTGACCCATGACGTCAGATTTAACGTATACCAGGTCCACATACACAACAGATCTTTCAGTGGAATCGAATTCGAATATTTAATCTTCAAGTCCCGAAGCCCAGACCTTACTACTAAACCACCGTTGCCCGAAGAAAGGTAGATAAAAGAAATGTAGGTAAAGAAAGGTAAGTAAGCAAGATAAAGAAGCTCCACAACGTCTAGAAGCAAAACAATGCGGACCTTTTTCTACGCATATTTCACCTACTGACGGTAATAAAGACCTCAAAGAAGATGCGAGGCATGTGCGAAACCCAATTTTTATAGACAAGAAATGCTTCGCTGCACTGCGCTTTCCAGATTGAAGAAATTTTAAACAACTAGGTTCAAGTTTCTCCAGACGAATTTGCGATAGTTTTCAGTGCAAGAGATTCAATACCTTTTTTATAGGCAAATAAAGATGTTTAAGATTGTTGGTCACTTTTGCGATTTGTTGGCATTTTACAAGGCTTGTTCCTGAAAGCTTCGATAAACATAAGTACAGTGTGTTTCAAAAGGTCGCTTACAAACTGAAAGGGGAGGTTAAACGTATAGAAAGAAGTCATTTTTAACATAGAACAATATAATTAATAAAATATTTTATAAAATTATTTTTATTAACTAGCAGTATGCGCACGGCCTTGCCCGTGGTATGACGACTTCAAAATAAAAAAAGTCCAGATTATATAACATAAAATAAAGTTTTTAAAACTGCGGCCAAAAACGCTCGAAAAATCGCCCAAAACACAAAATATTGTACGGCAACTTTTTCATTTAAAACAAACTTTTAAACGTTTAAAACAAATTTCATTAGAACGGAAATTGTTCGTTCTTTCTTATGATGCATCTATTTTCTTGCTACGATTGTTAGAAAAAAACGCAATGGAGAAGTGAGCAAGAAAAATCACCCAAATACTAAATAAAAATTTTCTAGATTTGATTTTAAAATTTGGACTTCGAGGTGCATTGAGTCACCATCAGGGCCTGTGTTCCAAATTTCAGGGTTGAAAATGCAATATTTTACGTCTAACATCGCTCACAGAACATGGCAGCTGGAACGGAAAGTAGGACGCAATATCAAAAACAAACCTCTGAAGTACTTAATCAAAGTGTTCAAAAAATTGCCGTCCGAAGTTATACACTCTTCATCTGCTGTTGTTCATATAATTGGATTGTTGCGAATTTCTATTCTATTAAACCCGTTAACTTTAACACTGTTATTAACCAAACTTAAACTGGCGTATTCTTTTCCCGACAAAGAAAAGCCTCATAATAGCGATCACCCTGTGCGTTGCGACCCCATGTTCTATTGCTAAAACGACATCTGACCTACCCTTTAAGTTTGTAAAAGATCTTTTGGGACATCCTGTATATATAATAAAAATTGGTATTTAATTTGATTTAATCTTGAGCGCAGTTGACAATAAGATCACTTTAATAAATTGCCATTTTAGAGAATCTGACTATTAGCTTGAACAAGACTTGTATTATGCAATACAATTTTGATATAGAGATGGCATGCCTAATATCGTTTATTTAGTTCGTTGCGGGTTTTATTTATCGTAATCACATGCACTTGCACACAGTCAACCTGAAATGGATTGTATTAATCATTTGGCGCAGCTTTCTAGTTTCAGTGGAAAGGTTACGTGCTAAATTTCTTCCGTCTAGTGTTCTGTTTTGGAATTGTAACCGTCTGTATTTTAATGAGCTCTAATTCCAGAACTATATATTCCAGACTCTTAAGAGTCTAAAGCTTACAGATTCATCAAAAGCTCGAGATCGATTTTTTTTTGTTTACACTTACGATGCATTCTCTCAATATACTTTGTGTACGAGGAAGTTAAAAGTGAAAGCATCTCTAAACAGCCACTACAAAAGTTTAATTGCAAAAGTAAATTTATCTTAATGAGAAACACTGCAGAAAACTTCGTAATTATTCTCTTTTTAAAACTTCATCCATTGCTTACTATTGTATGCAGACAAGATACTACTGAACAGTTGCACGTTACCAACGTTGATGGCAAAAGACGAGAATGAAGAAGTGATTTTTAGAAACTACGCCAATACAGTTTTCAAGCTCTCGAAATTTTGTAATAACTGCAAGGAAAGGGAATATTGAACCCCTTAATCTCGGAAGAATTTTCACTTTTCAACATGAAATCGCTCACATTTATAATGAAAACCTTTGACAGCATAGCTCGCCAAGTTATGAAATAACACGAGATTATTACGTCGCCCGAAGCGTTAAGATTAGGACTCGTGTTTTCAAATTCATCAAAGACATCAGTTTGTGACCAAAAGTTGAACCCGCATTAATCCTCATCAGAAAATGTTCAAGCATGATACAAATGCCGAGTATCCCACGTAAGAAAAATTAATGATTTGAAATGCTGTGTGTAATATGGATTGAGTGATTGACTGTCATAAAAATGACTCGATGATCCAGTCATTTTTATTTTAAACTATCCAACCTTGGCGACCTGCTTATTCGCCAATACCACGGGTTTGAGTTTGAGTTTGGTTTTGTGGCGCAAGAGCCATAGATTTGACCATGCTGCGCCAAACTATATAGAGATTCGTCAAAAGAAAAATATGCAATTAATATTTTAAAAAAAACAATGGTAAGAAAAACAAAGGAGCGCTGTTTAAATATGTGGATAAAAACCAATTGTCCGCAAAAAGCCAATACCACGGGTATTACCTCATTTCTTTGCCAATACTGGCCCACCAAGCTTTAAAATTAAAAATTATTATTTATCTACTCAAACTTAATTATTGGCTGTTATTAGAAACAAACTACAGCCAGATTAGGACGAGAATTATACATCTCCGGTATTATGAAAACGTTATTTCCCCCGATAAAACATTTTTTATGTTAGAGTGCAATTGCTGCATAAGAAATCTATTGGGCATTTTTGTTGATACACAAGTTAAAAAGATAATTACCAAAATGTCTACTTCTTTTAATGTTAAATGACAATACAAGCAAAACTGATGTCAAGAAAAAAATGAATAAAAAACACGAAGGTTTATAGAGAACTTTTTATTAAGTACGAAAAAAAATTACATAAGTCATTTAGTACTATATACATTTCATATACCAAGAACCACAAACTATTGCATACAGATACACAAAAATCTTTTGTATAATTATTGCATCTAAAGATGGACTAATTTGCAACTAGTATGTTGCTAAAATTTAAAGAGATTAGACGCATGTTTTCCAAAGCAAATTGCGAGCACAATTTGCTTCAAAACCTTTACTGCTCCTATAAAAACATTACATTATATTATATATATATAAAGTAACACAATAGAAATGAAATCATTATAGGTAGAAATACAAATTTTTTTAGCAAGATCGTACTGCATTTAAAACCTCTTGCTCAATAGCTTAAAATTTTAGTGGAATTCGGAAGTAATTTATGACGCTTTTACTAAGTAAACAATTCAACTGCATTAAATTTTGATGAAGACTTCAATCTGATAGAGCAAGTTTATTAATGGATTTAAAATTACGCATACCTATAAGATTAAGAGATTAATAAAATTGATTTGATATTCAGCTAGAATTTCACAAAGTTTTGGAATGAAGAATTTATCACATGTTCACATTTCACACACTTCAGATTTGAAACTTTGAGGAACCAAAATTTTTATTTGCATTCTCAACTTTTATGCTAATGTCCAGTGGCGATTATAAGAATTCTAATTGTTCAGTTTTTAAGCTTAAGAAATTGAACCGATATCTTATTCCCGGTAAAGTATTATCCATTGTTGCAATTTTTCCTCTAGAAATTTAAAGATAATCTAGACTTGTGAAGCAACTTACAAATGTATGCATAGGTAGAGCACGAAATAAAACTTGTAAATTGTATTCGAGGATACAAGAACAGGGCACGTAAATAAGACGAATACCGATTTATAGGCTTCAAAGTCAATTTGCAAAATAAACATCTTAAAATATTTATAAATTTGAAAAAATACAAAAGTCTCGAAACCTTCAGTCATATTCGAAATGTGCCATCTAATCTAAATCCGACATTTCGCATGCAAAAATTTTTTGCAGCTTGAATAACAATTGGCGCATTAACCCTTTGGGTACATTTGACGAGTCTGACTCGTCATCTGAATTTAAGAAGCAGGCGCTGATGTTTGCAGCAACCCTGCCAGTGGTATATTTGCATTTACCGTCATGTTTTGAAAAATGCCACACGGTACAAAATTATTAGACTAAGTTGGTTCTTGTTCTATATAAATATATTTTGTAAGTAAAATGCTATTTCAAAAATATATTTTTTTTATCACCAATATAAGTATATTCCAAATAAAATGTATTACTTTTACATATTAATCCATATAGCGACAAATTAAATCCGTCCCATGGGCATAAAAATCTTCAAATAATTCAGTACTCGAAGGGTCAACAGAAACCTAAATTGACAATATATCGCAAAGTTTAGTGACGCTACAATAGCTTATTAATATTGACGATACAAAAAATAGAACGCAACATTTCCAAAATACAAGAGACAACAATAAACACAACAGGTTTTAATAAACAGACGCATTCTTCAGCATGAAATTTGAAAAACAAATGTTTACAAATGTCAACTACCATTGCCTACACTACAGACTGGTTCAGAATAGTTGGAATATTTTAACATTCGTGAGGTCTTTTGCAAAACGTTTGGAACAGCTTTAAAAGGAAGGGATGTATAAATTTTAAATAAAAACAGCTTTTAAAAATTTATTATACTGAAGAGCAGAAGCATTTTTGTTTGAATTATTTACTACATTTTAATCTTTAGATGAATTGTTTCTCAATTTCACAAACAGGTGGCGCCACTGTTACAGAATCGAAATTTAACTTTAATAATTATTAACCGATCCATACATTCTGAAAATATTAAAATAACACATTTCCACTGGAAATACAAGTGCACAAAATTTTAATTCTTTCGGCCGTCAGGAAGCGAGCTGGAAATAGACTACAAAATTCTATCTTTATACAAACATGAAACAAGTCAAGTTAAATTACTGCTCAAAAATAGTCGATACTTATAATTTAAAAAATATAGAGAACTTAAAATGTTCCTGAATAACAATTTCTTTTTTAAAAAAATCAGTTTTTGGTACAATAATAACAGTGCGTCTTTCAAAAGTAATTTTTTTTAATTACTCACTAATTTTTAGTCTTTATATTCATAATACTGAATATTAAATTAGTTAACCCTTGAAATCAACCTGAAATTTAAGTGGCGCCACTCGTATGGATTGAAATTTAACTGAATCAATTAGTTGACAATTAAGCTCCGAAATTATATAAGTAATATATTGTCTTCGAAAACACAAGAAAACAAAATTTCAAAACTGATGCGAATAAAAAATCGACTATGAAATTCCATCTTTACGAACATGAAACAAGTCAAGTTAAACAAAAAGTTTGTTTTTTTTTTAACTTTTTAATGAATGGTCTCCGAAAAATTTTAAAGGACAATATTTGGTGAAATGCAAACTTCAATAGTGTTCCGTTGATTTCAAATTAAAGCAAGGATACATCCAATATCAAAATGAAATTACAAAAATTATAGATATAGACAATTTTTATTGAAAAGCACGCACATCGCAAATTTATTGCATTACTATTCGCAATCCAAAAACACCAGTTAGAAAATCCTTAAAAGTTTGATTACTTACATTGATCATTGTTTCATATTAAAGAATCTGATACTTATGCGCATAATATACCTTGAAGATAAACACATCTATAAGATGTATAATATCTATAATAGTTACACATCTATAAATACACAAGTTTACATGCATATTTAACATAATAAGTGCAATGTCTATTTCAATACCAAATTATAAAATAGCCCGGTTTTATGAAAAAAAACCCAAGAACTTCAATGTCAGTTAAGGCATGAATGTTGAATACAAGACTGGGTGATGTTTTATCGTTTTTCTTTTAAATTATTTTTATATACTCGTGATTTGTATCTGTTTTTCTTGTTGCGAGACTTCCAGTTAGGTAGATTGATTATAGGAATACTACCTATTGGAATGGTTCTCACGATACGACTTCGAGAAAATTTCGGCACATTTTCTCCGAAAATGGAAGCCAGGACCCAAAATCAGCCCCTTGTTTAAATATGAAGGCGATATTTAGAGTAATTTTGATTTGATTTGAACAGGAGAGTAATGTGTTGTAGGAAGGACGAAAATTTCGGTCGAATTCGTAGAATGGCCATCCAGCTGAAACGGAGGTGGAAATTCACTTTCCCCATCCTGCGATTGAAGATAGCAAGATAATACAAATTATATGATTTAGGACCTCATAATAACGAACGACTTCTGTAATGAAAGATTTTCGATAGCCGCAGTTGCAAAGGAGTTGGGGACCGAAAAGAGACTCAAGACCCATACTTTAACTGCTCGTAATCTAATCATATGCCACCTCGTTAGTTGCATTCTCTTCCTCAAGCTCACTTCCATCAAAGATTCAAGCCTTATGAAGTTGGAGGACGAAATCCTAAGGGGTGGGGAGAAATTCTCTTTTCCTAATATCTCCGGGCTAAAGACTTTCGCCTTCAGGATTGCCAACAGGATTTTTTTTAAAGTAAGCTCATCAGTTCTAGATTGTGTTTCAAGGATTCACGAAACTTCCGAAAACAAAAGTGAATTCACTTCCAAAGCAATTCAAACTCAATGGCCATGCTTCGCCAAATAATTTAGAAATTTTGGAAAGTAATAAGCTAATATCATCAAAACTCGGTAACGGTATAAATGCAAAATTTATTATCTTAACATGCTTTTTCTACATTGAGACGAGGAGAATCTAAATCGACAATGTGAAGAACAAAGTGAAAAGAAGCGAAAGAAGAGTTACCTCTGGCTACAAAAAGTTGAAGAACGAACCTTACACCAGCTATATGAATGGCAAGAATTAGGGCAACATTTGAAGCGTCAGCCTTCACTTGTAGGCAAACATTTACAAAAGACTATCTTTTAATGTTGGCGACTAATCTAGAAAGTCGATATTGATGTGCACTAACACTACTTTCACAGCGCATGAATATTAAGTTTAATCATGGTATTTTCAATGGCATGATTCTGCATGCAAAAAAGCGGAATTTGGAAGTTTGTTCCTTAACAGAATGTATAGGAAAGAATTTTGGTAATTAAGATTTTTATTGATCAAAGTAACACTTGGCATGTGAGTTAGACGGTCCAAGATCAAATTCTCCACAAGAAACGAAAATTCACGAGTTGGAAAGTCTTATTAAATGGCTATAAAATATAATAGAGGTTT